>JALLBE010003167.1:0-12410 GCA_036939795.1 Thalassiosira mediterranea | reverse complement strand
TCGTGGCCAAACACTGCTCTGTCATCCGAATGTCCTCCTTTGCTAGTCGGCGAGCCAGACGGCCGGTGTAGACGTGCTCGTTGAAGTCGCCGACGAGTATAATCTCCTCGCCAGCTGCTTTCCACAATGCAAGTTGGGAGGTCAGCTGCTCGAAGAAAATTGTCCTCGGAGATCGAAAGTCTTTGCGGGCCTCGAAGTACCGTCGGTGCTGGTCCCACACTGTGGAGCCTGCTGAATCGCGACGAGGCTTGTTCGGCTGATAGGCTGTAACAATTCGAGTCGTCACTCCGCCTCCCTCAACCTTCATCCACGACCACCGGCCCAGATTAGTGTCATCCACACCAGTGTCAACGACGTTGGCCGAGAATCGTCCGAAGGCGGCCATGGCCGTGCCACCCATTTGGTCCCGGGCGATGCGCTCCGTGCGATTGAAGCTCACCACATGAGATGAGTGTCCATCGTGAGGAAAAAGGTTATGGAATTTGTTCTCCTCCTCGACGAACCGCCAATCCGTTTGAATCTCAACGCCAGCCAGAGCATCTGCATCGTATTCACGTAGGATGCGCTGCAGCCGGTGAACCTTCCGTCGTCGGTGGGGGCCGGAGGCAGAAACTTGGAGGCTGTTGAAATTCTCGAAGACAAGCCGTACAGTGTCGTCCTCTTTCTGCTTGGGGACAAAACCATAAGACTCCGCGTTCCGTATACTATCTGCCTCTGTACGCACTGCAGCCTTGGCTGCCAAACTCGCCTTATACAGCTCCATTGCACTTGCCTTAAGCTCTGTGGAGCGGCGTTTCTGACGGGCCTTCGTCCGGCGAGTGTTCACATGGGCAATAAGGTCAGCAAGCCGCGGGCGGATACTGGTACGAAAGCGATGCTGGCCACGACAGAAACGTTCGTAGCGGCGGGCTCGTCCATTTGGAGTAACAGGCTGGACAGCATGGCGACGGGCGCGTTGCTGTCGGCTGCGGGCTCGATTGCTCTGCATTGGATCAATAATATTCTCAGGTTGTGTTGTTGTAATGTTGTTCGAAGAGGCGCCGTCGCCGTCTTCACCTCCGCGATCGTAGCACTGCGACTGGGCAGTGAAGGCTCTCTCGGCGTCTGCGTCAGTCAGGGCAGAGCGAGGGGCACTGTATCGAGAAGGCTCATGATGAGGGTCAGATTCGCGGCGCCAAGGTTGGGAGCGCTCATCCTCATCTCCCCCCTGCGGGGGAGGCTGGTCATTCCGGCGGGGGTGTGGTTGGTTGGCTCTATTAGAGCGGGCTTGAGACCAGGCTGGGACATGGTTGCGTCGTCGTCGGTGTGGTGGAGGATGGAGAAAGATATTTTTGTTGTTGAACATATAAGGGACGGCAGGCTTCACACTTCCCCTGCTACTGCCAGGTGCAGGGTGCTTCACATCGGGACTCATACCATCTGCCCCTCCTCATCGGCGGGGGGCGCGCCATTGGAAGCTCCCTCTGGAGCTGAATGTTGAGATTGATCCGCAGCCTCAGCCGCGGGGGTACTGCCGGCCTGGCCGGCAGGGTTGGCAGGTTTCACTGACGGGGCAAAGCCCACGCCAGTGGCCCGGATGGGCCCAGACGCCACCTGTTGCGTCTCAGTCATCTTCTGCACCAGCGCAGCTCCCTCCTCTGCATCTGACATCACATAGTCACCATCACAGCGAGCGTTCGGGGCGGCGGCAGACGCAGTCGCCATTTGCTCGCGCAGACGTTGCATCTCGGCACGCAAAGCCTCGTGTGCAGCCCTCTCCTCGGCAAGTTGTGTCGTCAGTTCCAAGTTCTTGATGGCTCGCTCTCTGTGGGATGTGGCAAAGCGGGCGGTGTCAGTCGAGCGAAGAGTGGAATTCCCTGTAGACTGAGAGAAATCTGTCCTCCGAGACGCTCCGCTGTGGCTGGCGTTATCGACATCGTCGCGCTCCTTCAATGTGCTATCCAACTTCTCGGCAATACCAGTGAAGTTCATGGCATCACCGTCGTCATCGTCGCCAAAGTCGTCGATGCCCTCCAATTTCTCCATCTCCTCCAGCCAATTGTCGTCGTCGCCGAACTCCGCATTGACGACCCAAGTCTCGACGTCAAAGGAAGCATTGGCCGCAAGGGCAGCAGTGTCCAGATCGAATGACTCCATCAGGGACTGGCAGGTACTGAGGTTGAAGCCGGCAACGTTCCGCCAGTATCCCCACCACCAGCTGGCCACAGCCTTGCGCATCTTCCCAATGAACTCCATTGCTAAAGGCTCATCCGTCCGGACCCAGACTTTGGCAGTGCCGGTCTGAAGGCCGCTCATGTTTGGAACAATGCCGTGAATAATAGGGACATCAGAGAGAGGGGCGGTCAGGTTCATAAACTCTTTCAAAAGGCATGTGTATTTGTAGGGCTTGGGCGGGGTGGTGTCGCGGCCTGATGAGTCCTTCCGTGGCTCCATCCGCACCTCAACCTCCTTGTTCAGATCGTAGATGTGCAGGAGGTCAATCATGACCAGCTTAGACGAGTAAACAAAGTGCCAGCGTTTCAAGCGCTGGAGAGTATGCCTGTCCACAGCGTCGGGCGAGCCATTCGAGAGCTGGATCATCTTCGCACGGCGTCCAAGGAAGCGACGGCAAAGGCCCGACTTCCAAAAGAAATCCCACAGTGGCATCAGCCGCGGCCAGTCCTCGGGAGACCCCTCAATCTGGAGCATGTAGCAGCCCTTATCAGTGAAACCCTGGAGGTTGTTCAAGGACAGGCGCTTGTCGGCCTCATTGTAATTTTTGCCTTTGCGTGACTGAGCCCATCGGACGTGGAGCTGAGGCAGGGGCTCATCAAGCAAGTCGCTGCTCACTTTGTTCTTCTTTATCAGCTTTTTCTCGCACAGTTTGAGGGCATACATCAGTTGGTGGTGTGTGCCGACGAAATCTAAGCCTTTCGGAACACCTACGATCATAATCTGACTGCTTGAATCCGCTGACTGATGTTGCTTCCACCTGATGGAGAGGCCCGACCCTTGGAGGTCCCAGGGAATAGACTCGACAGCATCCTTGATGTTCACATCAGCAGTCACCCGGAGCGTGCCATTCAGCATGCTGGGGCCGGTATATTCTGCGTCGTCGTCAAATTTATACCGTCCGGCCTGGCCCTCGGAGGGAGAACTCTGGGCTGCTCCGCCAGGGGTCAGAGGGGGTGGTGAGGCAGGGATGCGCTTGTTCTTCACTCCCATAAACTGAAAGGCTCTCGTGCAGGTCGTTGGGAAACCATCCTCAATTTTGTGGGAAGTGATCGGCTCGAGCTTGCTATCTGGCCGGATAGGCTTCACTTTGCAGCCAGGAAGAATGTTATTCAAGATCTCGACTATGCCGGCAAAGCCACCAAGCATCTGGTCCCGGTTGGTGAGGTCTGGTTGCCGCTCAATACCAACAGTAAGGAACCAGTCCTGGCCTGGGTCCCCCTCGCGTGGGGGCGGACCCTTGAAGGCCATGCAATCCTCCTCCTTAGCCTCCTCATTGACGGGGACATGGTTGTGGGCCGGCGCCTGGTAGGAGCTCTGACGTAGGGCTCCACCAGACGCGCGGCTGTCGGGCAGGGGACGAGAGGTGGCAGGGGCAGGAGGGTTTGCGGCGGCAGGCGGGTTCGGTGAGGCAAGGGGCGCAGGTAGTTTGGAGGCGGACAAACGAGAAGCCAGGGCACTGGCGCCGGCATGCATGGGCTGAGCCGGGAGAGCCGCCGCTGGGGACTCAGCTGGGGCAGGCGCGGCAGCAGCAGGGTTAGGGCAAGGAGGCACGGATTTGGGAGGGTGCGAGGCAGCCTTAGTTCCCTCTGAATTATTCGCCGCCGCGGCCTCAGACTCAGCCGCAAAGGCGCCTTCCTCCTCGAGCTCCTGCTCGTAATCGTCACCCTCTTCACACTCCATGTCGTCGTGTGCATCATCCTCAGCAGCATTGGCCTCCCGTTCCGCGTCCGCACGTTTCGAAGCATCCAGGCGAGCACGCATTGCCTCGGCTCTGGCCTTCAACGCCAAGTATTCCTTCTCGCTTTCCCCGCCAGGCCCGAGATAGTCCGCAAGGGCATCGCCGTCGTCGTCCTCAGCAGCAGTGGTACCATCGTTCCCCTTGGGCGCGAGGCCGGGGCAGGGGGCGGACGCCTGCTCCTCCATTGCTCGCTTCCAGCCGGCATTGGCCGAGGCCGCAGAGGTGAGGCCGGGCGGGCCGTCGTCGTCGTCATCGCTGTCATAGTCGGTCAGCGGCGGAGGGTTGTCGCCGCCCACGGTACCACCGTCGACGCCACTCCTCGAGGGGGCCGCGGGAGCCGATGCAGGCTCGGGGGCGTCAGACGCTCGATGGACTGCAGCAGGGGCAGGCGCAGCCGCGGCTGGCTTATCGCCGGCAGCCGGGGCGGGCGCAACGGGAGCTCCTGGGACGCGAGAATATGGGTTGGCGAAGGGGTTCCTGAAGACGAACTTAGGGCGCTCGGTCGGTGGGACTTGGGGGGCGGGCGCTGGCGCAGGCCCGGCGCTGTCGGCCCCTGCAGGCAAGGCATCAGCTTGAGGGCTCGGGACGGCAGCGGGAGGACCACGAGAGGACGGGGGCTCGCTCTGGCGGGCGGCAGCACCGGCCGTCGCGGCAGGTGCGCCAGGCACGGAGGCCGTCGCGGCCTCGGGCGAGACCTTGGGAGGCGGGGCAACGCCTGCGGCACGCCCGGCAGCGGAGGGGTCAGAACCAAAAAGATTCTTGGAAATGGAGCCGGTGGAGGGGGCAGGGCTCTCGTCCTCGCCGGGGGAGAGGTGGGATAGATCCACGACCTCGCCGCGAGGAGACTTGGCCGGAGATTGGACTTGACTCCTCTTCTTCCCTCCCGCCTTGCGTTGAGGAGAGGACATAGGAGGGAAGTGCTCGCCCTGGGTGGCATCGAAGGGGGCAGAGCCGCCACCATTGTTGGCCTTGCTCTTCTTCCGTCCCTTCTTGGAGCCCTGCACCTGCCACTGGGGCTCGGCGGACTTCGCGGCGGCAGCGGCGTCGATCGCAGCCACCTGCGCCTCGACCTCCTCGGGGGGCACGCCGAGAGCAGCAGCCTGCTTCCGAGCAGCCTCCATCTTCTCCCGTTGCTCCGCCAGCTTCTTCGCCATCTCAGCCATCTTCTCCTCGTCGCGGGCGAGCTTCTCGGCCTCGCGTTGCTCCCGCTTCTGAGCAGCCTCGAGCTGCTTGCGACGCTTCTCGGCCTCGCGCTCCTCCTTCTCCCGTTGCTTTCTCGCCGTGGCCTCGGCCTTCGTCTCCTGAGGAGCCTTAGGCACGCCCGAGCGAGTGGGGCGAGGGTGGTGGCGAGGGCCACGGCCGCCTCGACCGCCACGGCCACGGTTGGAACGGCGTGACGTGGACGACGTCGATGAACTCGTCGAGCCGGGTCCACGGCCTCCATCGGAGTCAGGAGGCGAGCCGAAGACGAAGGGCTCGTCCCGGGTGCCGGACCGCTGCTTGGCCGACTCGGGGGAAACCTCATCGATGACGCCGGTGGGAGACATGGTGGCAGAGGGGCAGGAGAGGGAAGGAGGCGGAGAGCACAACGGCGGAGGTGGAATCGATCGACCTCGGTCGAATATGCTGCGTTTTGTGGCGTTGTGCCGTGGTGCGCTGCAGGGCCACACCTGAAATGCAGCTCGATGACCGTTCTCGGCCGATAGTCGGTGGATTTGATCCGTTCCGGTGGCCAGATCGGTTGCAATGGCCAGCGGAAGGCGATATCCGGTGACGGCGGTGGACGTCGGGGGTGGGGAGGGTGCTACCGGGAGGGTGCTCGCCATGGTTGAAGAGGCGGCGAAAAGCAAGCGGTAGATCCAAATCATACTAATTCCGATGTAGATCCGCGTAGAAATAGAGCTTTAGTAAAGGGTTTTTCGTGATGCGTGACAGACCCTAAGCGGGAAAGGAGTGGTTGATGACCCATGGCCCATACAAGGCCACAAGGGCATGTGCGGCCCGGTGAAAATGGCCTGATTTGGCCTGTGTCTGACTACTAGCCAGGGCACTCAAAAGGCCCCACAGGGCTCATGCAATTCTGTCAAAATGGCCCAAAAATGGAGGTTGACTCAGCAATGTAATTGGTGCTGCTGCCTATTAAGGAAGTACCACAACCCTTTCAGAAGCGTCTTGTTTCAGCATTGCAAACAGGCCCAGTAACTCTCTTTTTAGCTTATCATTATGTTGCCTGGTCACGATTTGAGGAACTGAGATATCAGTGATCCACCTGATTGATGATTCAGGGCCCTTGGTTGTTTATAGGATGGCAGATATGCATATGTAGTTTAAAATTGCCTGATTTGACCCAGTTTTCACTTGCAGAACTGGCGCTGCTGCATGGATAGCAATGCTCATGTGGGTCACAGAACCCTCTCCAGTGCATCGACAATAGTTTTCAATAAAATCTTATTTGGGGAGTATACTATTTTTCAACCCCCTTTTGCTCTATCTGACCAAAGTCTCATCATCGCCACCACAATCAATTCAGTGCGATCAACATAGGTGAAGGATTTTTCTTGAAAGATGCTGCCTCCATTGATGCCCTTGGTGCTGCTACTATTCCCCGCCATTGATACCTCATAGGGAATGTATTTTGCCGATGTGTAGTCCTCTTACCACATTGATGCTGATCCCACGATTGCCTGTTGAAGTAGCATCTCAACCAAATCCAAGGAAGAGTCTTTTGAATGATCATTGTCACCACATTTGCTCATGAAGTCTTCATCCACAGCAAGGACGTGTTTCGAAGAGAATCTTGATATTTAAACTGCGAGGAAGGTCACCATTTTTTAGTGCACCCCACTGCAAGCATGCATGTGTCAACAGAGCAAGGTCGGGATGGACCGTTGAGCTCACTTTTATGGATGCTACTCCTGTGACGGACGACTTTGACCGCATTAAAGTGATCGCCTTCAAAGGTGTGACGGCCAAGTGAGGGGAAAGCAATAATGTTGTACCAGTGAGATGAGGGACTCGGCGAGACAGAGGTGCTGTAGTTTGTTAAAATGTAAGGTGCCGTCATGGAGACCAAAGGTTCGAGTCCACACACGTTGGCGGAGACACACGAGCAGCGCATTGCTGAGGTATCAAGTTGTTTGCATATATATCGGGATGATTGCATGCGAGTATTATTCAACTTCACACATGAACTATTCTACATAATATCATCGCAGCTACTGCTCGGGATCAATTGGAGAATGACCCAAACCGAGTTCCAACTGAGCCTGACCACACCTGTCCCTGTTCTCATCATCATACCAGCACAGCTGTCCATAGTAGACTATCTAGGATATGGGTTGTCACCTCACGTGCCATCTATAACTCGTCGGACAATCGTCGCCCGCCCGAAATGAAGTCTCGACGCAACGATGGCACGAGCCTAGTACCCTCCTCTCCCCCCTCCTCCTCCACCGTCCAGAACATGACACCGAGAAATCCCTCGCCATACTCCCTCGTCGTTTCATCTCGAGCCAAACTCAACGCAGGGGGATCGATCCTGCAGAACTTCATCCCGTCCGCCCACCCGTTCGCCATCCCTATGACCAGCTTGGACGGGGGCACCCTCACCCGATACTCGGATTGCACTCCCAACATCGGCAGGTCCGTGACATCAAACCCATCCACCAGCCCTCGCACCCGATCCATGATCGCCTCGTGTTGACCCACGCCCCTCCGGTGCACGTCGTGCGAGAAGGGCGAATACGCCTCGTACAATTGTATCGATATCCAATCGAACGTCTCCGTCCCCGCCCTCGCCAGCACGTACGCGTAGCACTGCCTGCCCGCGTGCCGGAATCCTGCCTTCGTTACGACATCTCGATCGGTCTCGGTGGTGTCGTATCGATCGGAGTCCCATGCCCGCGGCGGTAGGTCCAACCTCAGCGAGAAGGCGGCGTCGATGGATCGCGGATGGACAGTGGGGTCTAAATAGGATTCGGCGGGTGCCATGGAGACGAGGAGGCCGCGGCGCTTGGCCTCGACGGAGAAGTCGGCCATCACGTCCAGGGTTTCGATGGTGAATTTGGCGGTGGGGGAGGAGAGGTCATCGTCTGCACATTGATGACGCATTGGTATTATTGTACCATAGCAAGCGCGAGAGACGAGAGCATGAGAGAGCAAACAATTATGTACCGTTGCATGTCGATCAAATGCACTCATTTGCGCGCAGCGACGGAACATACGCGAAGATAAATGCACTCACGGCCTTCATAATCCCAATCGACCCCATCAAACAACCTGCCGTGCCCCTCGTTGAAATCGTCGAAGACTTCGCACCACTCCTTCCCCGTGAGACCCAAGCCATTGACCGACGTGGGGGGATGGGGTCCGTTCCATCCCCCGAACGCCGCCACGTGGACCACGCCATCGTGCGCATCCCGAATCCTTCGTATCGCATCGAGATCGAGGTCGGTGCGTATCCTCCCCCGAGGGAGCCCGCCGCGCTTCTTCTCCATTTTGGAATCGCCGACGGACTCCTTCTTTTCGTTTTCGCCGTCGTCGTCCTCTTCGAGCAGGTCCAAGTGGAGGAAGGACCAGATGACCACGCTCGCGCCGTCGCGTATAGCCCTCTCGGCTTTCCCCGATGAGGCATCGTGGGCGTAGGCCATGATGATCGCCGTCGAGGCGTCGCCGCCGTCGCCTCTACCGGGGAGGGTTCGGTATGATCGGCGGGGGGCGGTGGGCGGGGACGACGACATGGCTCCGACCTCGACTATGACCATCGTCGAGAATGCAGCGAGGAGGAACGACGCGGCGACTATGGCGAGGAGGGTCGCCGATGGCGAGATGAAGTAGGAAAGGAGGGATGAGGTACGGCGGCGGCCGAGGCGGTTCGTTCTCATGATATGGTATTGTTGTCGGAAATCGGAAACAGTGGTGGGCCCACTCTCGTCACAATTCTTTATGTCAAAAAGATTCTAAAAGATCTCCGCCGCACATACTAATTCCTGCGTAGATGCATACATGCCATCACCAACCTTCGCCGGCCGTGGGCCGTGGGCGCCTTCGGAGGCGGCGGCATTGCGCCCGTCACCTTGCGCCCGTATTGTACTTCTCACCGTCGTCGATGCTTGCGCCGCCCTCGCTCTCCGCCTTCCCTTCGTCATCACCCCACCCTTGCCCTGTTCACATCATGTGCCGAGGCCCAAATGCCGGTCATGTGTGAACCGCAGCCCGTACCTACCCCGCATCCGCATGGCCGGATGCCCATCAACGGATCCTGCCGCCCCCCGTCTGCGCAGAGATAGGCAATATCACCTTCCCTCTGCGCGGGGCAACATCCCTGCTTCGTCTCCCTTAAAAATGCAACATCACATGCGTGCGGTATGGTACCTCAACATATTCTCCTGTCAGCTTACACTTCATCCCTGTGCCGTATGCTGTGCATCATTCCAATCCAGCTCCAAGACCTAACCAATGCCACCAGAATTACACCACAATGGCCCCAGAAAATGGTCGAAGGAATCCAAGCTGCCGAATGAACGCAGATACCATACCCTCACAAGAGGACATAAACGCTGCTATTTTCTATCACTATTGATGTATGATACTAGACAGTATGTGGGGAGCCGGCCTGAAAGAAACATCCTTGGAGGTTCAGCACAAGGTAAGATCATTGATATTGTACCTAGTGCGATCCTACATACATCTACACGCAGCCGCCCATCCCTTCCGAGTCACAACATTCGTCCAGGGAGTACGAAAACTTCTCGTTGCAACATTCTGTCAGGGAAACAAAAGACTCCTGCTCCCATGGTTCGAAGTCTCGCTTGGCATGGCACAACTGTCCCTTTTTCCACGTGGCATAGTATCTCAGGGGTTTGGGCTCGTTCGGGTTTGAGCTGCTGCCACACCCTCCCATCCCTTCCGAGTCACAACAGTCGCTCAGGGAGTATGAAAACTTTTCGTTGCAACATTCCTCGAGACTTTCGAATTGCTCCTCCCAGGTCATGAAATCAGCAAGGGGCTTGGAAGCGCACAATTTTGAGTTTAGCCAGGTGGGATAAAATTTGATGTTGGCTGGCGGTGGCGACGTGGGTGGCACTCCAGTTGGTGGCGCTCCAGTTGGTGGCGTAGCAGTAGGCGGTATTCCAGTAGGAGGCACCCCGGATGGGGGAGTTCCAACTCCAGTCGGTGGTGATACAGTTGGAGGGGTAGGAGGCGTTCCAGTAGGAGGCGTTCCAGTTGGAGGCGTTCCAGTTGGAGGCGTTCCAGTAGGAGGCGTTCCAGTAGGAGGCGCACCAGTAGGAGGCGTTCCAATAGGAGGCGTTCCAGTTGGAGGCGCACCAGTTGGAGGCACATCAGTTGGTGGGGTTCCGGTTGGAGGCGTCAAATTGATTCCGCACCCCCCCATGCCCTCAGAGGCACAGCACGCGAGATTATCATAAGGAAACTTTTCGTCACAACACTCCTCCAGGCTACCAAAGGATTCTTCCCAGCTTTGGAATTCGTCTGCTGGCTTGGTATCGCACAGCTGCCCAACAATCCAATTTGGGTAGTACCTAAGGGGGCCGACAGGCCCTGGGTCGGAAATCAAACCACACCCTCCTCCCTCGTCGCAGCATTCATCCATTCTCCACATGAAGTTTGCCTGACAACATTCTCTGAGACTTCCATACTGAAGTAGCAAGATGTCAAGTGAGTAGCGCGGTGGCAATGACAGACATTGTATTCACACAAACTATGAGCTCACCGATGCTTCCCAACTTGCAAATGCAGTCTTGGTAATGCACTGTTGGCCATCTTTGGCAAAAAGTAAATCACCTATCTGGCCAGACATGGTGGATGGGAGCAATAGATTGAAAGTATTCAATGTTCCTGCCTGCGCAATCGCTACCTGCAACTCTGGCACCGGAGGAAGCCTCGTGGTGGCTAGCGATTGAAGGGTGGTGGTGAGCCCACCACTGTTGATGTAACTATTGAGTTTGGCAACGATATCACTGTGTAGTCCATTTAGGCAATCGTCTTGTGTGCAATCATAGCTTTCTGTTGTAATGACACCACATATCGTCGTTGACGAACTTGATGACACACCTGTCAAGTCAGGTGTAGTTCCAGTCAGGTCATTGATGAAGCCTTGACCTCCTAAGCTACCTCCACATTGCGTCGAGCCATCGACTTTCGCCAACGTTGCATCCCCAACCCGTGTTATGTTCGCATCCAACGCTCCATCTAAACCTTGGTTGATTGCATCTTCCATGACGTTGGCTAACAATGTCAAGGTACAATATTGGGCGGATGAGCTGGGCCGATGATCGACAATCGCACGCAGAAGAAAGGGCGGGCACTCACCATATATGTCGGCTGTCTGACAATCAATTGGAGGATACAAAGAACCCATTTCGAGACAGAACTCGAATTTGAGCAGAACAGGAGAGCGCTCCATACACCCAATATAGTCATATGGGAAGAGATTTGCACAGCCTGGAAGGAAAACAAGAGATAGCCGATTATCGATGAGGAATATATATTTCTCTACACAAGTCCCTTCAACACTCACACTCATCCTTGGTATCGAACAGAGTTGTATCGGTCCAACCTGCAGGTATTATTGTATGTATAGATACACTTCTGAAACCAGAACACTGATTTTGGAAAATGAGAGCTCCAACTTATTTTCGTTCGCGCCACTTAGGTTGACTTTGGGCATCGACCAAGAGATGCAGAGGAAGCAATTCAAAAATCTAAAACCGCTATAACGCAGCATCTGTGTAGAGCTAAAATTGACGGGAGCGGCAAAGTTGGGAGTGATGGTGGAGCCGAGATCTCGTTCACGGAAAATGGTCAATATTTTGCTGCTTATCATAATTCTACTGAATAAAAATCCTATTTTTCACCAATATAATGATTATGCATTTACTTTTGTTTGTTAACAATAATGATCAGAAGCTTCTTCTACCTGTATGAGTCGATCAGACTGCTCTACAACACAGTCGCCAACACAATCCCACTTCTCTCCTTCACCATCTTTGTCATCTCCTTCGACCGCATTCTTCCCCGTTGCTTCAGCTACCGCCTTCGCTGTTGCAGTTGCATTCAAAACCTTTGCCCTTGTTGCTTGCGAATCCACTGCAGCATCTGCGGCTCTCTTTTTTGCTGTCCCGCGGATGTACTTCACAAAATACATACCCCGCATGTTTGCGTATCGATCCATGATATAAGACAACAGAGACTTCATCTCTGCCTCTGAGAAAGAAGCTTCATTTTCCATCTCCACTTCACAAAGTGGAACAAATTTTTCCCAGGTCGTTTCACACTTCAAAAGAAATGACTTGATCACACATATGATGTCGCCCTCAGGGTGACCCATCATCATTTCAAGAATGAGGCTTGTAGCTCAGCGATGGATATGGAAAATATCCATCGCTGACACTCTGTTCTCATCTGCTGCGACATGGATACCTCGTATCCTAGATGT
>JALLBE010003158.1:0-11302 GCA_036939795.1 Thalassiosira mediterranea | reverse complement strand
CAGGAGCGTCACCAGATCCAACATCGTACAACGAATCCAGATTGCCCATCTCCTGGGGATACACGATAGGCCCAGGGAGTTTCACAGAGTCCCTCATTCGAATGTACTCCCTGGTGATTTTATCGTTGACCCCATAATGATATGCATATGCAATGTGCCAACGATGTGTTGCGTCGCGTCGCTCCGGACGACGATCGAGTACCCTGTACATGTGGCGACAGGCCCATCCCTGCTTCCGGAACATGTCACAAGAACAAGTAATACACCAATCACCGCTTGTGTGCTTCATTATCTTCACAATCCTTGTTCTCTCAAATTTTGGGACTACATGTCGCACAGATGCACTCATCAATGTTCGGTATGAGGGATCGTTGTACTTCTTGTCTCCCAATTTTTTCTGAAACAGCTCACGGAGAACTTTCAACTCGACTTTATCTCTCGTTTGACTGATGTGATGAGTGTAAGTTCGGAAAATAAGATTTGCTTGTTGCATTTCCAGCTGCAGGTCGTCTTCTATTGATGTTCTATTCTCTGCGTAGTTTCTCTTCACATAGAATATCATCCCATCATCAGATCGCTCGCGAAAAAGAAAGTGGTGACCACCTTGATCCCACTGTCGTTTGAGGTGTCTGTTGCAGTACATGCTCAACTCTGAACAGTACTTATCGCGATCTGCCTGCTTCCCGTAATCAGCAGTATAATCGAAGGCCGTCTGCATGTCTGATAGTGTTTCCTTCAAGTCTGTTAGAGAATTCACTCTCTTTGCCGTCTCATCGAGTGCACACTGGGGGGTAGTCGAACCGGCTCCTATTTTCACTGACCGATTGTACCCCTCTCCAGCTCCCGTTGTTCGTTTGCCAAGGGTTACCCCTCGGAAATATACTTCGAACAACTGGCGTTCTCGTGCGAAGAACGACTTATCAAGAAAAGTCTGGAAAGCCTTTCTTGACTGGGGCGACAAAATTCCGAAGTGCAGGTCACTGATTTCATCGGCGATGTAGAACGACAACATGTCACGAGCAACATCTATCTCCTCCAGGGTCTCGTAATGCTTCACAAAGTACCAGAGAAACCTAACAAGAGTATCTATCTCGACCCTGTTCCTGAGAGAGGACTGTCTGTCTTCCTCCAAGACCCTCCTGTAGTCCTTGCCCTGTGTAAAGTTCCGATTAATGCAATGCCACGCACAAGTCCCAGGCACTGCATCTGGGCATACTATGCTGGGGTCATGGTCCTTGGTTTTCACTCGGTTACCGCACACGGCAGAGAGAGCTCGTACCTCCTGATGATCATCATCCGTGACAGGATTTTCTACCCTGAGCAATGCACTTCCAGGATGCAAGAAGGGAAGAGCATGAAGGAACAACCACCGATCTACCCTGAGCAATGCACTTCCAGGATGCAAGAAGGGAAGAGCATGAAGGAACAACCACCGATACACCCAGAGTGCCTTCGAAGGGAGAAATGAGCTCATGACAGGATATACGTGATTCTCATGATCGAGAACACATGAGGTGAACAACGGTCGATCTTGATTGTTCGTGCTCTCTGTGTCATCTGAACAGAGATATTCGGGGTACATATCAAACTTTCTCCTGGCTGTATCAGTAGTCCACGCAACTGCGAGTAGTACGTGGCCGGTTCGCGAGTTAGTCAGCTCGTCCCTCTTGACGGTCTCGCGAAGAGAATCGGCGTACTGTTTCGGAGTCTCATATTTGTCTCCCAGGTCTGCTTCGAAAAGTTCAGTGGACTGTACTCCCGCCTTGCTTTTTTTCTTTGCTTTGATTGTGAGTAGATCTGAATCAAAATCCCCAAATAGCATGGTGTACGAAATGCTGGGGTCTGATTCAAGATATGCAAGAAGTTTGTCGCAAGCGGTGAGTGGCTTCTCTTGACCCGTCAGTAGCAGATCTGACTGTTTATGCTTCTGCAGATATCGCATCTGGTGATAAGAAAGGGTTTCGTTTGTTCGTGCCTTTATAATGGACCTGACAGTTGATACAGAGGCCCCGCTTTCGTTGCACTCCATGACAAGTTTCTTGTCATCATCTCTGATCACCATTGTGGATTTGAGTCGTATTGCTGATGGTTTCACGTAGGAATGATCAGTGTGGAAGGCACAGCCCGTTCCCTTTCTCGGTATGTACCATCTCTTGATAACCTCATGCCAGTACACGTGAAACTTGAACTTACAAGTCTTCTCACAGTAGAGCTCCACCTCCTCGTCGTCGTCATCAGACAGCAACTCCTCCGACTTCTTTACCGTGCAGGGCTTTGTAGGCAGAGATGCTCTTTTGGCGCGAGACAGTGGGGCTGCTTCGGGCTGTTTCAATAGTGATCGGTCCTTCCTATCATTCCTCCGTTTGTTCGCGACTTCATCATTGCACCTCCAGCGATGGCATTTCACGGTAAACACTTTCTCCTTCGACCTCCAGGCAATTGACGCCTTGAAACCCGCATTCCTACACGCGTGATAAAATATGGGGTAGAGATGAAGATCACGAAACTCCTCGGTGTTGCATGAGAAACGAGACAGAAGGAAATGACACGACTGGTCGTTGACATTCGGTCTGGTGACCGCCCTTGCCGCCTGACCGAGTGTCGAACAAATATTGACCACGTTAGCTGTGTCGTCGGTGAGGGAAGTTGCGAAGGTTACAGCAATCTTGGGCGATGCCCAAGTACTGATCTTCTTCTCCTCTTCCTCGATGGAGGTGAGTACAGATGCGTACGAACACTGTTTCGTTGTCGCCATGCTTGAAAAATGAGGTTTATGAGGTGAGGTCCGATTGAAGATGATTATGTTGATTTATGTTCTGGCCCAACATCTAAGATTGTTGCAAAATGTTTGACAAACAAACATGGCC
The DNA here is from genome assembly GCA_036939795.1 of Thalassiosira mediterranea. Classification (NCBI taxonomy): domain Eukaryota; phylum Bacillariophyta; class Thalassiosirophyceae; order Thalassiosirales; family Thalassiosiraceae; genus Thalassiosira; species Thalassiosira mediterranea. The sequence continues at coordinate 8,435 of JALLBE010003158.1, read as the reverse complement.
GAAATTAAGTTAGACTAAATTGAATGCTATCATTGGCAAATGGACACACAGTGTGTAAGAGAGGAATGTGTCTGTGTTTGTTAACGAAGACGAGTGTTTGTTAATTTTGAATGTTGTTGAAGCAGTGATATTGTACTGACAAATGATGCTATATTACTGTTGCTAATTGGACGAAAGGAATAAATATCAGCGCTCCTTCTGGCACCCTCCATCCTCACCAGTGAAGTGGTCACTCTGAATGCTCCCCTTGCCTGCGGAATCATCACCATTTTGGACCGCGCTGTCCTGAGAGAGGAACACAGGCGAGTCCACTTTGTCAGGACTCGCTGCTGTCTTGGCTCTAGCCTTATTGTCACTGCCACCACGACCACCGCCAGCCTCAGCCGTATTGTCTGCAGGACTCACGTTGTCATCAGCTTCCACAACTGATTCTGCGGACTTGGCTGCGGGTTTATCCTCTTTGGCATCACCTCCTGTCTTCGCGGCGGGCTTCTTCTCGTTGTCGGAAGATTCCACAACAGTCTCCGCAGTCTTGCCGGGGGGATCGCCTTGGTCTCGCATGTCCTCCCTCAGGGAGGGAGGGAGCAAACCTTCGTGGAGTTCTGGGACCCAGTCCCCAAACAACATGGCCCGGATCTTCTCTTCGTCGTCGATGTCGTCCTTATTCTCGTAGCCCGCGGTGAGCCAGTCATCGTCGTCGTCGTCGAGGTCATCTTGGGTATTATCAAGGGCGTTGGGTTCAGCACTGTCTTCATTTGGTGTAGANTGTAGACTCGTTCGGCTGTGCTGCTGGGACCGCCGAAGGTTCGTTGGACTCGGCTGAGGGCACAATCGTCGTCTCTGCAGCCGCCTCAACACTCTCGTCAAGCTTGATTTTCTTCGTGAACCTCCCTGAACTGTCTCGCTTTGCTGGAAAGAAACGAATTTAGATGACCGTATTTTTCGAATGATTGTAACGTGAGTAATGAAACACTTGCCTTTGGGGGGGAGATACTTCTTGGGCTTGGCGAAAGGAGGGTCTGTGTTATCTCGGAGAAATCTGGGGTGCGTGAGGCTGCGGTGATCCCGTAGGAGAGAGGCGTAGTTCACGACCAATGTGTCCTTGAGGTTCTCGATGTCCTTGAGATGCCTCTCGTGGTTAGAGACATCTTGTTGGTATTTACGCAAACATGATTTCTCCTCGGCTACGGCGGCTTTGTGGTTGATAAGCTCGCGATGTAGGTCGTGCCAGCGCTCGTACAATTTCGCCTTTTCCCTCAGGCGGGCAGGGGGGTTCACGGAGCTACGGCAGATGAATGCGTGGGTCGCAAAGGCCTCCCGCTCGTCGGCCTCTCGAATCGGGAGGCTATTCTCGAGGTCTCCCTTAAGGCGAGCGGAATTGTCGCGAGAGGTCTTGGAGAATCGCAAATTGAAGCGAGCGGCAGCTTCGTCGGCCTTGCATTTCTTGCCTTGGTCGACGATGTTGAGGAGCTGCATCTCGAACTGGAAGGCATCCTCCTGCAGCTCGAGTATTTTTCGGTCGCAGTTGGTGCGCTTAATGCGCGCCCACTTGATCCATGCGGGATTTTTCACGGGCTTCAGGTCCGTCCTGGCCATAATTCTGTAAGAAACGAAAGGGACGAGGGGGGGTATTGGTTAGCATTGACAGGATTAATGGTGTGGATGAAATCTCATGATCTTACTCGGCGACCGAGTTCGGCGAGATGAGATGCAGGGCGGTTGCGAAGCTTGAACAAGTTGACGAGCGGCGGCGATCGAGAGGCAGTCGAGCAGCGGCGCGGCGGCAATGCATGCAATGGCGGCGGCGCGACAACGGAAGACGGCAGGGAGGGCAGCTCGGGTGAGAGCGGACTCGGATGAAAACGAAGCAGGCGGAACAGGGGCATGAGACTTACAATTGAGGCGGGCGGGGCGGTCAGCGCCGGTCGGGGTCGGGGTCGGGGTCGGTCGATCGGGGTCGGGCGCGATCGAATCCAAAATTATGAGCTCGTCGTGGATCTCGTTTTGGATTCGGTTGTCCCGTTTATTGTGGACAGGGTGGAACAGATGGGCTGTTGGTTTTTTGGATCTTTTTTGAATCTCGGAAACAATTTTGAAAATGAGAAAGATACCGAATAAGAAATTTGGGAAAGGGTATCTTCTCCTAGTAGGGATTCATGATATTCGGGACGAGAAATTGGAAATGTGGCGGGAACGAACGAAATGGCGGGAAGTAATGATAAATACCACGCTGCGCGCGGCTACGCGCGGTGACCAGCGAGGGCGCTGCGCGCTTCGCGAGAGTTTCAGCGAAAGCGCTGCGCGATTCGCTGAAAATTGGTTACTTCACCTCCAATATAATATATTACTCGTACATACCTGCCCAATACGTACGACACGAAGACAAACAATTTTAGATATATCTCTCTACATATGTTAGCTAAGGTATCGTACATACATCGAACGTAGGTAGCTAGCTGCGCACGCAGGTGCAAACGTGTGCGTGCGTGCGTGTTTCTTGCATACCTACCTACATTTGTATGTGTCGCAGGTCGCATGTAAGGTATGCATCGACCGCTACGTACGGGTTCGCATCTTTCAGTTCATAATTAGGACATTACATATATTAAAAGTCAACATTATTGAGTGGAAGATAACTAGTTAGATATTAAACAGCAACCAAAACACTACAGTAATTGCGACACATCCTTGCCCGTCGCGCTGCCCGCCCCAGCGAGCAGCGAGCGAGGAAAAGCAACACTCACGTATGTTTCTACGTATGGTACGATACATACACACAAACATAGGTAGATAGATATACCATTTTGTACATATGTTCGAGACAAAGCGGGTGACGGACGATGACATGTTGTGACATCAGCGACATGATACGTACATACATTACAGCCAGGTCGAATCTTCCCCGCGCTTCTTTCACCAGTGCCGTTCGTTCACGCACAGATTCGGCATTCATTTATTGGCACTTCGACTTCGAACCTCGCCCTCCGCTCCATTTTTTTGTCTCCATCTCTACATATACAATATATGGTACCTCCACCGTCCGCGGTCCGTCGGCTTCTGCCTTCATCCTTCTTTCTTCTGCGGCCGATCTCCTCTAGCTTGCTCTACTTGCAGCACTTGCAGCACGAAGCTCTCGCGAGTCTCGTCAGGTCTCAGGTCTCAGAACTCAGAACACTCACCTCTACTCTGCCTGGAGAGAGAGAGCGGGCGGGCTGCCAACATTGATCTTCTCTATTTATTTATCTGCCTACTCCGGCCACCTCAGGGAATAGGACAACCGCAGATGCGCAACCTTTGTGTGTCATAAAAACAACATTTGCCATACGACACACCTTCGCTGCTCCCGTGGATGCACCCAAGCCTCTCGATCATGGACCTCATCGTCAACTTCCCCCAAACGGCAGAATATCCCAGCGACGACTGCTGCTCGAGTTGTCCCCTCGACGGCGTCAATCAGGACCCAGTCCACGATAGACCGGCCCGTCAACCAAATAGCGTGTCGTTCTCGACCGCATCCGAGCTCCACGTAATCGAGAACCTCAGCCTCACCCACAAGTCCGACCTGTGGTTCTCCGACCACGAGATCAAGCTCTTCCGCCACCAGCCGATGTTCCTCCTCCAGGCCCTGCTCTCGCACGGGATCACCGTGGCGCAGTTCGCCGAGAGCAACATCCACGACACGAGCGCGTTCATGGGCCTCGAGAATCACCTCACGAGGGAGACGGCGCGGAACATCAGGGATCGGAGGGCGAGGCTGTGCCGGGAGGTGCTGGCCGAGCAGCGCCGCCAGAGGGGCGATGAGGCCGGCGATGATATCGCTCGCGATTATGATGCCGATAGGATGGCCAAGATTTCCGAGGCCGTCACCGAGTGCGCCAGGTTGAGGGCGAGGGTGATCGCCATGATGCACTGCGATAACAAGAGAGGCCCCGTGTCGCTGGACATGTTGTCCTCGTCCTCATGTACATCTTAACGTTTTTTTTTCCTCTCGCAGCGCTCAAGCAAGGCCTGGACAATGTTCAAATTTTGAAGACCCTTGAAGCCTGCACAGTTTAGTAGGTAGTAAATTTCTTAGAAAGTAGCCGAAAGTAGCCTCCCTGATAGGCAGGGGGGTTTGCACTATGTGCAAATGCAAAGATGAACGAAATCATGCATAATGTTTTTAAAAGCACCAATTTTTATTTTGACACTGGAGCCCTCATACCTTGGGTGGACAGGTAGAAAATTGGGATCAGCTTGGATCAGCTGCAAATTAATATGTGGACAGTTCACAAGCCATTTCCCGATGGCTCCCTCATACAGTGCATCATGAGTGTCATGACAATGGGCAGATAGTTCTATTGATGGTGTAAGGGTGGAGACCTGGTACTTCGATAAATTCATGGTGTCATCTCGATAACATCTGAATACACAAATGTATGAGCCAAGCGCAAGTGGAAGGCACTGACCTCACAGCAGCTCACAACTATTGTGACCAACTGGGGTTTGATACTTCCAGGGGGGGTGTGGTAGGATGACAAATGATGCTTTATCGCAAACAACGGCACTTTCCATAACATACTCCAAGCAATCAATACATCGCAAATGATCAAGATCTCTGGGGGCGTATTGTAAGAAGAGAGTAAGAAGAGAGTGAGCAGCAGACAAACTGGGCCAGAGGGGCAGGGGGGGGGGCATACGGCCCATCTAACCATCAGTGGACCTGATGAGAGCCGGTCTGAGCCGGTGCTTCCGAAGTACACAACAACATGACCGCGCAACATTGATCTTCTGCATAATATACGAACTGATTGTCAACGACTTTTTGTTGCACTATTTCCTTTGCCTATTTCCTTGTGGTACACAATTATTGAAGATTGGACTTTGGTTTGGCCTTGGCTCTCTCTTGTATGTTTGTGTTGAGAGGACAAAAGACCACACAGCTGGACCTGTTGTCCTGCATACTATCATCTAACATTTTACAACGGACAGCAAAAGATCTGTGATGGAGGGCAAAATTATGTGCAGTGATCATCTACCTCAAACCTTACTCATTGGAACCGTGGGTGAAGACATACTCTCCAAACACTTTCATGGCTAATTGCTCGTGGGTAGGTAGTATTGTAGAAACAAAATAGGTGTTGCAAGTTCCCACTACGGTCTATCATTGGTACTCTCATTAATGTTCCTCTATCAGAAAGCTGTATTCGAACTTCCCTGACAAGAATTGCCCCTTGATGCCATTTGCCCCATGGTACTTCTCCTCTCTTCTTCTCTCTCGCTCTGACAGAAGCCCCGTTCCGAGCACCCGTCATACTCCATATCATCTCCGCCGATTACCATCCCAAACACAAGGATCACATCCTGCCGGCGAAGTTTGCATGATCCACGTTGTCACCCGCGCCAGCCCCATTGTCCCCTTGAAGCCCCGCTAGGTACTCCGGCGCGCTCGGCGCCGGCCACTTGCTCGTGATCTTGATCCTGTTCGTGAAGAACTCGATCCCACCATCGCCTGTGATGTCCATGTCGCCATACTTGGACTTGGTGCCATAAAGTCCGCCAAAGCCTGGACGAGTTTTCGGTGTAAGATAGATCATTCACCTGTATGCTCAGTGTCAACGAATGGCAAAACGCAATACTCACTGAAAGGCTCCCTTGGTACAGGAATGCCAATGTTCACCCCCAGCATTGACGCCCTAACCCTGGCCATGAACCACTCGGCATGTCCACCATTGGTAGTGTAAATGGCCGCAGCGTTCCCGAACGGATTAGCATTCTCAATTTCGATCGCCTCGTGCCACGACTTGACGTGATACACGCTCAGCACCGGCCCAAACACCTCCTCGCTCATGGCCGCATCGGATTTGTTCCCGTGCAGGATGATGGTGGGGCCGATCCAGTTGCCCTTCGCATGCTCCATCCGAGACATCCAGGTTCTTCCATCGAGCAGAATCTTTGCCCCATCCTTCTCGGACTGCTCGATGTATCCCAGGATCTTCTTCATGGACTGGCCGTCTATCACGGGTCCCATCTTCCCCGGCTCTGTCCCCGGCTCTATCTTGGCAGCCTTCTCGATGACTTTCTCCAGCAGGGCCTTTTGCTGTGCTCCTTCCCCGTCGCCCACTATCAGCAGCACAGACGCGGCCATGCAGCGCTGCCCGGCGCAGCCCGCATAGCTCACCACGACGTCGCTGGAGGTGCCCTCGACGTCGCAGTCCGGCAAAGCAATGAGATGCTATTTCAGAGAGAAATGATGTAATCGACCGGTGAGTGTTGCTGTGTTGGTAGAAGAGTTGTCCGAAGAAACGCTGGGTTGTCTCTTCATTGCATACAAAAGTTCACAGAAAATCAATCCAGCTTAAATCCTCCCAGGTATGGTTGACCTGGCAAATCAGGCCAGCATAACGAGATACCCAGTGGGAATCATTTCGAACATACTAATAACATTCGGCGCTCATAGCAGTTTCTTGTCCATCATTGTCGAGCCCCACTGTATTCTCTGGCCAAAGCTTTTGCCCCGCAGTTTGCCAGATCAACCGGAGCGTCCCCGAGGAATGGCACGCCGCATAAAGTTTCCACTCATTGTGAGCACGGCGCAACAAGCGGCGCCTCCAGCAGTCCTCCAATATTACGAAAAGAGGGTTTCGACGCCCAGGAGACAGGGAACACGAATTATTAGTACTCACGTTCTTGGCCCCTCCCAAGGCCGTGCACCGCTTGTCCAACGCCCTGCACCTATCGCTGACGATCTTGGCAATCGGAGAGCTCCCCACGAAGGTGACCGCCTTCACATCCGGGTGATCGATCAGCCTCTCCACGCTCTCCCTCGTGCCGTTCACGAGATTGATGACCCCCCTCGGAAATCCCGCCCTCTCGAAGAGCTCGACGACCTTGTACATCGTCAGCGGCACCTTCTCGCTGGGCTTCAGCACGATGGTGTTGCCGCTCACCAGCGCTATGGGGAGCGTCCAGTGCGGCACCATGAACGGGAAGTTGAACGGGACGACGCTCGCCACGACGCCCAGCGGATCGCGACGATCGCGGCACGTCACGCCCCCGCTGCTAACCTGATCGATATTGCCCTGCGACAGCTGGGGCATGGAGCAGGCGTACTCGACGGTCTCGTTCCCCTTGGCAACGTCGGCAAGCGCCTCGGTGAGGTTCTTGCCGTTCTCCTCGACTATGAGCCGCGCCAGCTCCGTCGCGTTCTCCCTCACCAGGGCGTGGTACCTGAGCATGATCGCCGCGCGGGCCTTGGTCGTCATCCCGCTCCACTTGGGGAAGGCCGCCTTGGCCGCGGCGACGGCCGCGTCCACGTCCGAGGGGGCGGAGAGCGCGACTCGCCCGATCTTGGCGCCAGTGGATGGGTTTTGCACGTCGAGGTAGGAATCGGACGAGGGCGGGACGATCGCGCCGTCGACGTAGTTTTGGACCGTGGTCATCTCGGGCGTTGCGTCTCCCATGGTTATGTCGTTGGAGTCTATCGAATCGAATGGTCTCTTCATAATTTTGTGATCAACAACGACGGCCTTCATCGACCTTCGGTTTTCGTCTCCAAACGATGGACGGAGCCTTGATCCCTTGCTACAACATGAGTTCATCCCAGGCTGATCCATTGATCGGGGGGTTCCATCCACGCCCCGGCCGCGGCGGCATCATCCAGGCGTCATTGTCAGAACAGAACAAAATGAGGGTGTTGAAAGAATTCTCTTCTCCGTCGGGAAAAGATATTCCACGTACTCGTGACTCCTAAGTATTTATTCCTACACATGTGATATCTATTGCAGTCAAGGGAGAATCTTGCTCCCGCTTCTCAGCGATATTTATGTAGTAGGTAGGTAGGTAGGTATTTAGCGATGAGAAAGGTATCTTATCTGCTTTTATTATGTCTTCAGGATACTTTGCCTCTCTAGAGATACCTCTACATACCTACCGCTGCCTCTAACGTACATCGCATAAAATGTGAGCCCAAAAAATTGACGGACGCGTGTTGCCTTGTTTGGCCCGCCCGCTGCGGCTTGGGATCTATTGTACGATGAAAGAAATCTCAACCAGGACTTCATCTCTCGCTCGCGCCCATACTGGGAACGGGAATGGGGCGTAATGGCGCCAGAGACCAAGGCCAGCACTTGCGTTGCGGCAAGGGTCGAGCGGTGAGTATGAGCAAATGACACCACACGATTGCATCATGCCTTGCACAGTGATTTGACGCGTGTTGTTTTTCGAACCTATGATGCCCATGCCCTCTACCCATGCCATCACATGCCCTCAGCCAGTTGCCTTTCGCCACGGTTTTGGTTGAGCTCGATGTCACATCGCCGCATCAATGGATTCCGCGGAAAATACCTATTGTAATGCCACCGTACAGCGTGACGAGAACAAGAATGTCATAATTTCGTTCGACAAATTTACTACCGAACAATGAAACTCTCTTTTCTCTTCAGCGCACTAGCGGC
>JALLBE010003152.1:0-10887 GCA_036939795.1 Thalassiosira mediterranea | reverse complement strand
CGACCCACCGTGGTGTAACCCCATACAAAACCATTGCAATAGGTCCCAAATGAAATGGTAGTTGCGGGAGAGCGACCGCACGATACCTTTTCGGGGTGGCTGGTCGGGGATGAGCCCACGAAGCTTGTCGCCGTGGGAGCTTGGCGGGAATGGATCGTGCGAGCATGCGACGTCACGCGTGACGTGTGCCGCTTGCTCGCACGCCAACGGCCGCTCGCCATGGCCATTCCTCTTCGTTTCCTCGCTCGACCGGTCGTACGAGGCCGACCAAGCCGAGCTCGGGTAGTAGTAGTGATTTTGGGGTGTGTATTCACCGCCAGCACCAACGAAACCCGGCGGGGAGGCTCGCACGGGTCCAGTACGACGAGCGGAGCCGAAAACCCCGGCGCGATCGGGCGCGGGCGGAGCGAAAACGAGCCCGAACGACCCCGACGAGGTCGACCGGACTCGAGCTACTGCGGCACCATCGGGGACGTCTCGGCGACGCCACGGTGACCCCCAGGGGAAGCGGAGCGCACGGAAGGGGCGCATTCGGCCGGCAGACGCGGCGGACGGCGATTGCCGGGCGCGGAAACGACCAGGCGGAGAGACTCGCGACCGAACGGGCGCGGCCGCACCGGGGCAACGACGAGGTGCCGAGGCACCGTCGACGACGCCCGGGCGCGGACAGGGGGCATCGACTGGTGGTCGAGGGCGCCCTGGGCGCGGATCCGCGGGGGAACGACCGCAGAAAGTGATCTCGAGCCGCTGCGGCAGCCGGGCAACGAGATTTGACGGCGGGCAGGCGCGGTAGACGGCGAAGCGCGTTGACGAGCAGGCCCGGCGACGGACCTGCAGCCTAAGGTGTGGCAATTGAGGGGACGCAAGCGCCGGGATGCCCGAAATGACGGACGACGATGATGGAGGTGGAAAAATGCCGGCAGGGGAGGCCGGCCAGCCCCCGGCTCCATCCGAAGGGGACGGCAACAATCTCCCTGCCGAGCTGAAACAAATGTTGGCTTGGGCGGTGACGGCAACCCCGGTGCAGCGCCAAGTGTTTGCCCAGTGGATGACGGGACCGGGCAGCACGCCGCCGGCTCCACAGCAATCGCCGGCGGCCGCATACCGGACACCTCAAAAGCGAGTGACAGTGCTGGCTCCTGGAGAGGCCAGCACGCTCCAGGGGGGAGGCGGCCTCCCTGACGAAGGGGGGACCGACTTGGGGCAGACGCAGCCACACGCCGCGGGAGGGGCATCAGCAGGGGATGGCGGCGGTGCTCGAAAAGCCCCCCCCGAACTACATGCCAACCTCCCGCCGCGCCCCCCTCCAGCACCTACACTGGAGGTTGCTTTGTGGACGATATCTCGCGAGGCAGGCGAGGATGAGGACATTGTGGAGGAGCTCGCGAAGCAGGGCACAGAGAAGCCCACGACAACGGGCGGCCTACTTCAGTGGTTGCGAATGACGGTGGACCCAGTGGTGGTGGTGACGCTCATGGGCGGCAGTAAATTTGTTAAACCTTTACATTCGTTCACACATTATGTGGCCCCACGCAGGGCGCGGGACGAACACTCGGGGAAAACATTCGCGGCCGTGGGAGACCGAGATGGAGATGCTGACCCCGCCTTTGTCACGATCAAGGACAATGCGTTGGATTGGCGGACAGTGAAACTCATCTCCTACCCAACGGTTGACAGTGGCATATACAAGTTTTACGCTGTGGCAGGGAACCGGCTGTCGATCTACAAGCCGGACGCATCCGAGTTGGAAACGACGGAGACAGCTATCCCACGCCTCGCCTTGGTCCCAGCTGAGCTGGCGCTGGAGACTTTGAAGAAGGACCTGACGTCCTGGGAGTTTTTCAAGAAAATTAATTTATATGGGAATGACAAATCGCAGGCGGTGCTGGACCTGCTCAAGCCAGCTTCGAATTGGGCACTGTTTGCGGCCACGGAGGGCTCCACGAAAAACAAAAGCCAAATGGAGATGACATTTCACCCAGTTGTTGCGGCGTCAGCGAATCTGCGAAAGGCATTGGCAAGCCGGCTGGATGGTACATTGGGCGCCCGCCCAGCACCACCCCCAGTGGGCCCCCCACCCCCTTTTAGCCCCATGAATGGCATCGATGCAGCGCGAGCAGCGGTGGGGGCGCTGCGTGGGCCGGACACTGCCTCCCAGGTCCAGCCCGCGGCTGCCAGTGCAACGCACCAGCAACAACAGAATAGCAGAGCCGACGGATTCATTGAAGGCTCGCAAATGATGTTGAGAGCGCTTTCAGACCTCCAGAGGGTAGCGGAGCCAGGATATAACCGTTTCTCTGATGTCAAGAAGGCTGCGATCATGGGATGGTGTCGGGTGCGAAAGTGGGATGATGTCCCCAGGATTTGGCATGACATTGAAGCTACAAAGAATTCAGCGGACCTCAAGATGATTCTCACCAAGCGATGGAATGAGTTCAAGACCGACCCGAATATACAGATGTATGACCCCCATTGGACTGATGAAATCCTCAAAGCCATACGCGGTGGGGACATAGCATTTTGCCGCATTCCGTGTTTCCTCACATCGGAGGAGGCTCTGAGTATCATTGCGCTCATTCGAATGACCAACGAACAAAAGCGGGCATACGACCGGCAGCAACAGGAGAAGAAGGAGGCGAAGTATACCATCTCGATGGCAGATCAGAAAACGTTTAGGAGGCAGCCCCGCCTCCCGCCCAAGACGCTTGGGGAGCTCCAGACGCTCCTCACGGTGTACTCCTTCCTGATGGAAATGTTGTTCGGAGTCAACTGCGCACACCACCGAGGAGTCCAACTTGTCCGCAGGGCCATGGTGGCAAAGGAGGCTGAACATGTGTCCCCGATGCTCGTGGCAACGGTGGTGTGGACAATTCTGGAGGACTTTTGCAAGTTCTTCCACGAATGCCTTGACATGTCAGACATGGCATCCCCCGACATCAACTGGCCATCCACGGACCTCTATCGCCTGGCGGATCGACTGCTGGACAATGTGTCTTGGCACAAAGAGTCGATGCCAATTGAATGGATCAACGCGATCTATACCAAAAGGCAGAATAGGGGAAAGGGACAGTACCACGGTGGCTACGACGATGGTGGCGGCTACGGCGGTGGCGGCCACGGCGGTGGCGGTGGCTACGGCGGTGGTGGCTACGGCGGTGGCGGCTACGGCGGCGGCGGCTACTATGACGCTGGTGACGCAGGCAACCAGCAGCACCATGGCGGCGACCGAGGCGGTGGCAGAGGTCGTGGCGATGGTGGCCGAGGCCGCGGGGACGGTGGCCGAGGCCGAGGCGGCGGCGGCGGTGCCGGAGGGCGCGAGCACACACAGAAGTGGAAGCAAGACCACGCGGACCGGTACTCTGAGAAGTTGAATGTCAATCCGAAGGTGCCACCGCAGCTGCAGAAACTACTCAACCCGTTCCGACAGCCTAATGGAAGCATCAATTTGGGTCCGATTCTACGCAGAGCGGACAGCTCGTTCCATAAGGTGTCACGGCTGGTGCCAGGTCCAAACGGGGAAGCGGTGTGCCTCTCCTATGCCTGCGGCTGCTGCACGATCAACAGCTGCTATTTTGCGCACATGAGGGACAAAGAATTGCCCAAGGGCTTCGCCAACGAGTTCTACAAACTACTCAAGCCGGCGGTGGAGGCTATATTGAAAGAGGACAACGACCCACGCAAGAAACCACGCATGGAAGGCGACGGCGGCGAGCAGGAGGCAGCCTAGGGGCGCGCCCCATACACGTTTCGGGAGGAGCAGGATGGCCTCGACTATCCACGTGTATGGGGGATACAAGTTGGCAAGATTAAAGACAAAGTGGTGGTGGATGGCGTGCTGGCTATGGACGAGGCTGATTGGCTTGATGATGTGACGGCAACTACAGCAGCTTTGACGGATCTTGCGGACAGCGATAGTGAATATGAGGATGCGGATGATGCAGAAGAGTTTGCGGCGGAGAATGCGCCTCAACCCCCTCCAGATGTACCTTTGTACAACGGACAAGGTGAGATGCAAGCTACGGTTGGAGACTCAGCTACGGTTGGAGATTCGGTGGTGAAGGACACAGAGAGCAACGAGCAGGGCCGCGGGGGCCTAAAACCCATGGGACGTGTGCCAGGGAGCCACGAGGCTTTGCCGGCCCAACGACATAAACGACGCTTGCCAATGAGCAGCGATGTTCCGCCGACATACGGGCGAGAGAAACGCGTGCGAAAGGGCCGCGAGGAACGTATGCCAGAGAGCTGCGACGTCACGCCTACGAATGAGCGAGCTTCTGATTGGGGAGATACCGTTGATCCGGTTGTGGCGAGGCACTGGCGGGAACGCAGTAATAGCAGGGTGCAAGCGAGCTAAAATACCTTAATTTAGACGGTCTGTCTGGCCCACCACCACGCTCCATTTTCCAAATCAGATGCGACGCAAAAAACCGTCTCACACGCGGATACCCGTCTAAAATCGGACTCGTCGTCGAGCCGCCGAAATTTGACGATGATATTTCGTCCAGTACGCCGTCCTCTCGCCGACTTTGTCGACGCCCATGCATGCAACTGCGTGGTCGTTACAGTCTGGCCTTCTTATGGGGGGCGCGAAATACCCCTCCGAATGCCCCATAAGAAGCCTGTAAGGAACGGGCGGCGAGCGGCGGCGAAAAACCGCGAACAACGGCCAAAAGCGTGATTAACGGCGGAAATGACGGCCATCGTCGACGTCGTAGCCTCCCCAGCCCACCCAGCGTCCCTGCTCACCCCCACCCGCTCCTTCAAGTCTAACCCCACTTCAACTCGACCTATTCATCGACAGTCACGGCCGTACTGCGCCGGGCGCCCGTGCGTTGCAGCATAAATCGGCGGACCGGTCATCCTGTGATATTCCATCACATCGACGTAATGGACGTCACCGTCGTGCCTGTCCTGCCCCTGCCACCCGAGGACGTCCCCCCTCACCCAAGCGACCCGTCGTCCGTATCGAGGTCGTGACGTTGATTCCGGGTGGTTGCGGAAGCGCATTCAACGGCCGGCCGGCTCCATGCATCAAAGTTGAGCTAGAAACTCGACACCTCCCCACGATGACATCATCAGCCCCACCCTCGAATCAAGGCCAACCCTGATGGAGGCGACGTCGCATAGACCGTGTTTGGCACCTAGACGGCCGTGGGTGGGTTTCCATCCGAACGCGGAGTGTGTGTGGTGGTGGGGGGGGGGGGTAGGATCTGAGTGGAATGTTGCCACTCATTGAAATATTTCAAGTCTGTCGCCCGGCGAAGTTGACACAAGAGGAGACTTTCCTGACCCCCAGGGATCGAGAGGCTGCTCTTCCTGGTCGCTGTTGGAGTTCTGCCGTGGGTTTGAGGGGAGTTAGGGTCCTGGATGATGCGGTTCTGGATGGGGCAGCGAAGATATTTCAGTGCCTAAGAAGGTTCAGAATGAATTAGAGTTAGCAGTGCCTGGGGAGGGGTTTTAAAGGTTCCAGTCCCCAAACCATTCAGCAGACAGCCCCATTTATTGGATTGGCGGATATTGCCTTGCTTCAGATGATGGGGCATTGGAATCGCCTGCTGGGACAAGCTGGGATGCTAAGAGTAGTGATTTGGAAAGTTTCGAACTACAAGTTTTTGAGTATTTATAACTATGAACTGGCTATGGCATATCATAAACTAGACAATGCACTAGACACTCCATGCATTGCTCGAATGCATTAGCTACATCATTCAGTACATTTTTCTGCGCATTTGCTCATGCATGAACACATTTATTGCCTCAGGCTGCGACCACTGCGCAAGTACGGACTACTACCATATGGGGGGGGGGGTGAAATAATGGGTACGAACATATGTACGAGTTGCCCTTGCCATGACCAACAATAGATAGGACCATGGCTGCAGATGGCTGCCCAAAGCTATGGTCAGCCATAGCCACAGGTAACCATATTCATAGATGGCTGGAGCCGCCGTGGCCGTTGCCGTGTAAGCGTTGCCGTGTGGCTGTTGCCGTGTAGCCGTAGCAGTGAATAGCCATGGGTAATGAACAGCAAGAAGGGCCATATCTATAGCCATATGGGTGTGTCCTATGGATACAGATATGAGAGTAAGTAGCTTTGGAAATGTGCATTTATAGCCATGCAAATGGGTGACAAAAACGACATATGGGTAGCAATATCTATGAATGCTGTGGCCGTAACCATAACCGTGGGTAGCCATATCCGTGTAGCCGTAGCTGGCTATATGGAGGAGAACACAAATAACAACCACCTAAATGACTTCTCATTGTTGCAAACTGTGCATATGAAACAGCTTCTGGTTGGGTTGGGAGTCATGTCCAACACTGAGTTCATTTCAAGGCTCTGGACTGTGGTATCTACCATGTCCAATGCCTAATACCTTGTATATACCCATCATATACCCTATTTATACCCAACAATGAGACGAGTTTACGCAAACGTGTGTTTGCCAGATAATTTGGATGATGTAGTGTGACTGCTTTGTCCTCAGATCATGTAAACTATCATAATAGATCTATTTCTATTTGTTTTGGGAAAAATATGGGGGTGGGTTTGTGACTTGGTCTCAACGCTTCCAAAATAGCTATTTTATTTAAAGTTACGTAAAATTTGACCTTCTGCACCTTTCTGCACCCTCAAAAAGTGGCAAGGGGTCAATATTTTTCAACGAAACTTTCAAGATAGAATGTTGGCACCTATATCCGCTGATGCGTGACTCACTCTGGCATATGGACTGTTTTTACTCTCGTGGGTATGAATGGATACCCGACGTTTCCGCTAACATCCGCTAACAAAAGCTAGAAAACTAATTACATGCAAAACGAGCACCATGCACTCAATTTTTTTCGACAAAAATTTCATGACATATAGTCCACACCATATAGATCACTAAACCATGTTTGGAATTGGCTGGGAGGGTCTACAAAAAAGTGCCATATCTGGGGTGCACCCTGCTAGCAGTAACGTTGCCTCAGACCCGGAAACGTCGGCGGCACGGCGGCGCCTCGCGGAGGAAATCATTGGCCCGGCGGCGACGCAACCGATGAAAATCAGAGGGCTGGTGGTTCCACGGTGGCGTGCGCGCGAGCATCCCGCGGCGGCATTACTCCTTCGGTATGCGCAGCAGGGGTGCCCGGTGGACGTCGGTCGCGACTGGACCATTGAGGAGATGGAAGCTGCGATAAAACGAGGCCCCCACGTCTCCTCTCTCGACCCGGATGCCATTGCCCAAATTCAATTGGAAGCACGAGAAAAAGAGAAGCAAGGGTTTGCGAGGATAATTAAGTGGGACGACATTCGGGATGACCCGCCTAAGAAATTGAAAATCTCGCCCCTCGCAATGATTCCTCACAAATCAAGGAAATACCGAGCAATTTTGGATCTCTCGTTCCAGTTAATGCTGGCTGGGTACAAGCTCCCATCGGTGAACTCAGCAACGACACCGTGCGCCCCCGAAGAGGCCATTGACCAAATCGGTTCAGTCCTCCCTCGGCTGATCGAAGCGGTTGCCATGGCACCCGAAGGCCTGGAGTGGGGTGATCATATCTTTTTCAGTAAACTTGATATCAAAGATGGCTTCTGGCGTATGATGTGCGGTGAAGGCGAGGAATGGAACTTTGCTTACGTTCTCCCGAATCACCCGGGAGAACCAGTGGAGCTCGTGGTCCCGTCGGCACTTCAAATGGGCTGGGCCCAGTCACCGCCATTCTTCTGTGCGGCGTCCGAGACGGCACGGGACGTCGCGGCGTCCTACGTGGCCGAACCTCTGGGCGCCCTGCCAGCGCACCCGCTTGAGGATCTGACGATGCCTGACCCGGAGGCGCTCGTCGCGGCGCTTCCCAACTTGAACACGTGTACTGCTACGCAGGCGACAGCATTCCTACACATGTTGGAGGTATACGTGGACGATTTCATTCAGCTAGCCCCGGCGTCTACGCGGGAGCAACTTCTACATTGCAGCCGGGCGTTGCTCCACGGGATCCACAGCGTATTCCCACCCCCTACGATCACCGGCCACAATGGTGAAGACCCCATCTCCCTCAAGAAACTTCGCGAGGGGGAGGGGTTGTGGGAAATCCGAAAGGAAATATTGGGTTGGGTGTTCGATGGCGCGACCCGCTGTGTGGAGCTGTCGGAGAAGCGGCAGACGGCCCTCCTGACGGAGGTGAAAACGGTTATGCGCATGTCGGCCGGCGTCCCGCTCAAGCGGATGCAAAAGTTGGTTGGCAAGCTGCGGCATGCTGCCATTGGTATCCCCGAGGGGAAATACCATTTCGGCCACATGAACATGAATCGGGTATTGGCAATGGCGCCCAGGCAGATCTATTGGAATAGATGCCCGGCTGCTCGCCTCGAGCTCGACGACTGGCGCCAGCTCCTTCTCGAGGCCGCGAAGGAGCCCACACATGTGAGTGAGCTGGTGGCCGGGGAGGCCACCTACAAAGGCACTTTGGATGCCTCTGGCGAGGGCGCCGGCGGCGTCTGGCTCCCGGGAACCAAGGCCTTGGCTCCGATTGTGTGGCGCGTCAAATGGCCACCCGAGATCGTCGCGCGCCTCGTCACGTTCGAAAATCCCAAGGGAGACATCACCAATTCCGACCTCGAAATGGCGGCAGAGGTGCTTGGGTGGCTTGTGCTCGAAGCCAATGTCTCGGTGCGGCGTGCACATTTTGGCATGTGCAGCGACAACTCTGCCACCGTGTCCTGGCAGATGCGGGGGGCGTCGAAACGGTCAATGGCAGCCAACCGTCTGCTCCGGATCCTGGCTATCCGCCTACGTGCCAATCGCGCCTCCCCCCTGATCACCCGCCATTTGGCCGGCGACAGGAATGCGCTGGGAGATATTCCCTCTCGTTCGTTTGGCTACAAAGCCGAGTGGAAATTTGATGATGATCTTGATTTCCTTGCATTTTTTAACAAAACTTTTCCTTTGCCAAATCAGCAATCCTGGACGGGCTTCCGCCTCACGCCCGCCGTGTGCTCGAAAGTCACATGCGAGTTGCTGACACAGGGATCGTCAATGGCAGAGTGGAGGCGACTACAAAAGCTCGGCAAAAGATATGGGCCGAGTGGACAGCCTATTGCAAGCTGCTCCGAGTCCCTCCGTATTTGGACGACTGCGACTTCGAAACCGTCGCCCGAGTCTCCACTATGTTCGGAGGATACCTCCGGCAAGGCAAGAAAGGAAAGCCCGTCAAGTCTGGAAGTGTTTCGGCCGGGCTCGGCGGTGTCTCAACGCAGATCATGCTGGATACAGGCGAACAACCCCTCCACCAGCGGGACGGGCTCCACTACATAAAGCCCCTCCAACACATGCTCGCTGGGTTCAAGAATTTTGACCCGGCAACTGAGAAGATGTTGGCATGTCACTCCGACTTGCCAAGCTTTGCATGCGAGCACGGGTATCGTGAGGGAGGCACCATTCAGCAACAGGCGATTGGGGATTTGATTCTTATTGCATTCTATTATCTATTGCGCATCGGAGAATACACGACGAAGACGCGGCGGAAGAAACGCACCCGCACTGTGCAATTCCGTCTTATGGATGTGTTGTTCTTCGTGCTGAATGAGGCGGGAGACCTCGTGCCACTCCCGCAGGACGCGCCACCAGAGGAGCTGTTGTCTGCGCATGCCGCGACCTTGAGGATTTCGAATCAGAAGAACGGCAGCAGCGGATCGTGTGTTCATCATTGGGCATTAGACAATGAGAGCTTTTTGTGTCTGGTGCGAGCACTTGCGAGGAGGGTGATTCACATCCGCGAGCATACCACTGTGGGCACCACGTTACTGTGCATGCTTTTGCGTAATGTGTACCAAAGTACACAATAGCAGTTTCACTAACAAAATCCACCTCCCACCACCCACCAACCTCGCGCGGACACAATATAAATGGTCCGCACAATTTCTGTCCTTAAATTTTGTTAGCGCACCCACTAACAAAATGCATCGATGTTGTCGGAAGGGTTGTTGCGCCCTCCCGATGGCCGGCATCGTCGGTCCCAAGACAGTTCGGACCCCATCGTCATGTTCGATGCACTCACTTTGTTGTGGACATTGCAGACAACGAAATTCAGGCTCTGTGTCCAAAGGAGATCCGCACAAAGCAGGATGTGAAAGATCTCGAGAAGGAAATTGAAGAACTCATGGCAACAAAGGCAGCGTGGAACAACAAAAAGTGAGGATTCGTTAAATGGACAGCTGAAGCAGTTGCGGCTGCAAAGGAACTCACTGGAGCAAACTGTGTCTCAATATAATGAAGAGCCGAACC
Organism: Thalassiosira mediterranea; assembly: GCA_036939795.1. NCBI lineage: Eukaryota > Bacillariophyta > Thalassiosirophyceae > Thalassiosirales > Thalassiosiraceae > Thalassiosira > Thalassiosira mediterranea. The sequence goes on along the minus strand of JALLBE010003152.1, from coordinate 622 downwards.
CTCATGCATATTATTATGCACAGCAATTCCCATTTGCATTGAACCAACAGCTATATGCCTATCAGCCTGAGGTTGCGTCAAAGGCAGCAGATGACAGGCGTAAGTTGGATGAAACGTTGAAGGCAATCGAACAGCTAGAAAATGATCAAAAGCAGCTTACGAAGAGGCTTGACACATGTCGCAAGCATTTGAAGAAGAAGAAGGAGGACTTGGATGCATTCCGGAAAGGGCGCAAGAAGGAAGAGGATTCAATTTACACAGGTATTGACAAAATCTTGATGGAGCACAAGATAAAGAGATCAGCTTACCATGGTGGTGCACTTGCCGGTGGATGTGTGAAGATCCTGATGGGAGAGGCCACTAGTATCATGGGCAAAATCCAGTCACACCTGTTGGAAACAAAAGGTGACAACTGCACAATGAGTGACGCTGAGATTTGCAATCTGTGCAAGTACATAAAAATAAAAACACTCCTCATTCGCTGGGACGGGGCATTCTCCGCTCTCCATTACAAGGATCCAGGTGAGAAGGAGTACCAGGAAGCACAGGCTTTCATAGATGGTGCACTCACTGCAAACGAGGATTTAGTATATATTCAACTAATATTCGTTTTTGGCTGTAT
>JALLBE010003134.1:0-11956 GCA_036939795.1 Thalassiosira mediterranea | reverse complement strand
GCAAAATAAGAGGAAGCCGCCTGGGCCTGGGAAAATATCTTTGAGACCCACTAATAGAGAGTACGATAGAGACATTCCCAAACGTGGTACGGTTGATCGTACGGTGGTTTGTGGCCCACATTTTTTCATTTCCCCCTTGATTGTACATGCGTGGGAAACAATAACATACAGGAAGCAAACCTAGCGATAACAAAAGATTTTAGCGATAGTTATCTGACGTTAGATGCGAGAAGATCGATCGGAACTTCCATCGGAAGAGAAGCAAAGAAGCAAGCAATCGTCGTGCTTGAAACATCCACTCCAAGCAACCTCCAACTCAAGACTCAAGCAACAACGACAACGACGATGGCGGGCATGCATGCACCTTCGCTCCAACGGTAGATGAGTCAAGCAGCCAGAGGACAGAGGACTGAGCGACCACCGTCATAATTGAGAGCGTCGGCCAGCCGGACGCGGGCTGTATATAAAACATAATCTCTCGTCGTCATCGGTTTGGAAGTGCGGGTGGCTAAGATGAAGTCGTCGAGTTCAAATGGAAATAGGGGCGCCATATCCCAGGGCGGGGTTGTTGCGGTGCGTCGTGCAATCATGATATTTTTGGGTTTGTCGATGAAGAGGGACTATGAGAGGGACATGGTCGCTAATGACTCACACTTTCGTTTGTTGTTTCCACTGATTACTGTTTACCACCCCGCAATCGTTTTGCAGGCCATACCTCGCCCGGTTCCTCAGTCCTTTCACCGACGTAAATTCCTGGCCCTGCCACCGAGCACGAACAGCCCTGCTACCTTCAGGGAGATGTACCGAGCCGCGGCGGCGGACCTGAATCTCCCGCCCTTGATGTCGGACGTCGTCCCCCGAATACTCTCCTTCTGCGACGCGAGGACTCTCTCCCGCGCCTCGTGCGTATGCCGGAGCTGGTCCGTCATGGCGAACGCGGACGAGTTGTGGACGCAGTTGTGCAAGGAAACGTTCGGGGTGTCGCCGACGGAGTTGAAGCCGCCTCCGGATCCGACCAGGGCTTTGTACGTGATGTCGCATTTGAAGCTCAGGGAGACCCTTTGCGGCCGAGGTATTCGCCGGGGCGGAGGATTGAACGGTGGTATACAGGTCATATCGGCAAGAAGATTTGGACTTTTCCATTCGAATATGTGATGTGGTTGTTTGATGTTTATGTAATATTTGTCAGAACAGCTCCGTGATTGTGATGGTGGTAGTGGGGAAAGGGGGGAAATCGTTGTGAGCAAAGCGAATCGATTTCATACAAATAGTTGAAATCAGTGTTTGAATCATGGCTATGTTATGGTGCCCTGTTTGGTAGAGGTGTGTGGTGCTATCCTATAGATTCCATGCAAAGATTGAATGACAGGGATAGCAACTACTTATTGATGAAGATTGTGTGCGAGGCAGGGCACACAGTTCAATAGAAAAGACTCATTACATGTGTGACCACGACATTTTTTTATCAAGGCAGACCCCACCTAAGCAATCTACCAACTACTCAACTTTACCTACTACCCCATCCACTGAACACAAAAAACATATGAAGGCGATAGCCTAGAAGGGCAGTGCTGCAAACAATCTGTTTGTCAATGATTCGTGCCGCATTTTCGATCTGACCTTCTGCTTACTGTGCTTTTTGAGGAATGACTTCGTTTCCTTCGGAGTGAGGTACGCCGCCACAACTTGGCACTTCAATATACCAAACTCTTGGCCATTACGCAGAATTGGGTGCGATATTGTCGTTTTCTGAACACATGAAGACCCAGACTTAGATCGAGTTGTTGAACTCCTCGCATTTTTCCCTTTATCATCCAAGTCCAGATCAGAACACAACTCATTCAAATTGAGGGCAACTGTTCCAATGACATCATCACCGCTCGCAAAGTCCTCATCCATGACAGTGAGGTAGAGCATTGAACCATTGATTGACATTTTATGCTTGCTGTCGACGCATGCAGTTTTGTCCACAGTCAGATGATAGTCCTGTTGCCAAACTGGATTCAAGTTTCGGTGGATGACCTTAGTCGAGGGCCAAGCCTTATTCCACAGCAAAGGCTTTGGCNGAGATTGAAGCATTTCATATCAGTAAACAAAAGGTGCAACTGGCGATCATTTTGGTGCTTCACTGAAGAATGCTTCGTCATTTCTGCCTTTCCTTTCTGCATTGACGGCCGGTTCGCATAGGATGCCCTTTCATAGCGGCGATGGCCAAACAGCAGATGATGAGACGGATGTATCCAGAGGCGATCAACCAACAAATGAAGTATAGAACTCTCTCACCCTCCATTCAGTTTCACCATATAACCCCCTCTGATTGGTTTGTGATCAGACGTGACGAATTCAGGACACGGTTCGTAAAGAAAAGGCACCACATTGTCCTCCATGCCATCAGTTGAATTCCACAATATTCTATCAGTGTAACTGATGCATTGATCAATGACAGAAAAAAAAATGCGTGAGGTGGGATCAGCAAAACAGAAAGTGCAGTTAGCGACAAGAATGATTATCTCACCTAGGAGTTCGCTTTTCATTGTATTCATATCCCTCGCAACGGGCCACCTTAAATGTCGGGGGAAAGTTGCATGGCAGGGTGACGAAACCTGAGAGACAAGCCTTCTCCTTCAGTGCCATTGCTAGCTCATCGCCAGCATTCAGAGTATCCCAGTCCTCGGCATCAACAAGGGCCTTTGCACGATTGAACTGTGGCGCCTGATCCCCACCTGCGGTCTCTTCCTTATCCGCCTTCTCTTCCTTATCAGCTTCCTCTTCCTTATCAGCCTTTTCTGCTGAAGGTGGCGCCGTGACCTCCTCTGGCGCCTCATCAACATGGCTCCTCAACGATGTGGTCTGCTCGTCACCAGATCTTCCTGACTCGTCAAGGGCCATTGACCTGGAAGATTTACCATCCAACGAAAGCATCGCCTTGGTAAATTGTTTCTTAATGACAGCGCTTCCCATAATGCCACTCGATCTCAGTCTACTCTTCACCCTACTGTTTGGTTTACTGGTTCGTCGCTGTGGCTCCTCAGAAGCCAATCTAATGCGGTAGTTAAGATCCCCACAAAGAAACATGTGGTGCGATATAATGGCAGCATCGTGCATATGGTAGGCCGGGTCAGTCCTTGCCCCCGCGAAGATCTCTGCAAGATTTTTGTTTCGGTTGATGTAGTGGTTGTTTCCCTCATGAGCTTCAAGGTGGCACGTCATGAAAGATAGACGAGTACCCCTCAGAGTGAGAGTTGTGATGATTCCACCCTGGAGAAATGAAGCGAGAGGCACATGAATCAATTTCAGCAGAATCTCAACCAAACACTGAGGGACGTCACACCATTTACATGATGGCCTGTCCCAACGGCTGCACGAGAACCGAAAAGTATTGAAGCAAGGGAGATTCGGGTCCCCATTCCAAACATGGGGAAGCACACTCATTTGCACAAGTTGACCAAATATACCATTGCATCCCCAAAAGCTGAATCCCATACACAGTACCGTGCAGTACCCATTGAAACCCAAACCTGCCCCAGATATACACCTCACATCCACCTAGATAAATCACCGAGAAAAGATCTCAAGCAGAAACTTGACATTATACACGAATAAATCAAGCAACTGGACGTACCTTGTTCGCCATAATCGATCCGAGTCCAGTGTTCTCCCCTGCGACGTGTACGTCGGAAATCTCCTCGGCGAGCCTTTTCTTCGCAAGAAGTATCAGACGCATCTCCCCCCGAAGCTTGGCCACGATGATGGTGTATGAAGGCAGACGACTCTCGATGAGCTCTTGAAATTTGCGAGTGTCGTAGCTCATGTTGATCTTGGCTATATTTTCGGTCAGTCTATTATGATTGTTCCCGTCGTTGCTCGGCCTGCATGGTCAGTAACAGGGTAAATGTTGCCACCAGATGATCACGTATTAGTAAAGAGATGGGCCTGAGGCCAATGGTCTTGAACAATAGATTTTGGAGATAAAACAATGACTCACGCTGTGTACGTCTGGGAACCAGTCAGGCCCCTCACTATCAGCTGCGTCTTCACCACCTTCCTGAACAGGCTCTTTCCCCCCTTCTTCACCGGCTTCGTGACCTCGTCGACACCCGCGGCCACTGGCTCCATAATTGCGTCCACGGCATCGACGAGGCCCAAAGGATCGTTCGGATTACTATTATTACTATTCCGCCTATTCCCTTCGGTGCTGTGATTCGTACCAGGGTTGCTGTTGTCGGCCGAAACAGTCGAACTCTTGCGCCTTGGGGGCTTCTTCTTGTCCACGAAGGCGGCCTCCTGCATACCCATGACGATGATGTCGAATCGCTGCTTGCCGCCCCCGTTCGACGACGAGAGGGAGTCGAGGACGTCGGCGGCGCCGTACCCCTCGACGGGGTAGAGCGTCGAGGAGAGGGGGCCGCGAATCTCGCCGTCGTTGGGGACCCATTGGGCGAACGACTCGGGGGTCGGCTCGGCGTTGCCGACGTTGGCGCTGCAGATTAGGACGGCGATGTCCTCGACATCGTCGACGTCGCTGGCGCCCGCCATGGTTGATGTACTCCGTCTGTAGGGGCGCGCGAGGCAGGTCGAGCGAGGGGGATATGCGGAAATGATGCACTGGAGTTGGAGGTTGGAGTTGTCCAAATTTTGTTTGATATAGCCTGTGACGTAGCACCATTGGAATTGGAAACGTGTCCACGGAGTGGTTCAAGAGATTAAACTTTGAAAATGTCGGATCCCAATTATCAATACTTTTGATTAAAAGCAAGTAAAAAGCTTTTAAAAATTGTTCAAGCCTATTGAAACTACCAAAATAGTGAAAAAAGTAGAAAAAGCAGAGCTTGCCCAGATTTTTGTCATGCTAGGTTACCACAACATGATGGGGAAGATTTGCTGAGATCCACCCTTCGCCGTTTTCCCTAAAGTCTACGTCGGAATAAGTATTCATTGACAGCGCCTAAGTTCAATCACGTTTTCAATCAAACACATTTTGCGTTGGGGGCGGAGACAATAGAAGGGATAATTCATCAGGGTCGTGTTTTATCAATGTTAAAAACATATTTCTTTCTACATACAGTTAGACATTTATTTCGGAGTGATTGTACCCTTTTCTAAATCCTATTATTTCGTGAATCTAAAAAATCTATAAGTGTAAAACCCCAGGCTCTTCGTGCCTTTTCAGCTCTTTTGGCGTTGAATATTTTCTCATTTTCCATGCATTTTTCACTGAAAAATATGTCGTTCCAAAACCGTTTTTTAACCTGAAGACTGCATATTTAGGGTTTATTATTCAAATTATCATTACATATTTACGAGTTGGCGAATATTGGCGACAATGCGGACAACCGCAAACTCGTCGGTCGTCATTCACCGCGTTTCCGTCCGCCACTCCGCCTCTCTCCATCCCTCTCCTCCCAGCTCCCAAGACGCTCCGGCGCTCTCCGCGAGATGCCGGAGACCCCACCGATGACGGAACCCGCCGCCGACGCCGCGACTCCGCCGTCGTCGTCGTGGGACGACTTCCTCCGCACGACCGCGTTGGCCTACGAGACGCCCCCTCCGCCCGAGGAGAAGGAGTCCTCCGCCTCCGGGAACGACGCCGCCGACGACGATGGGCCCGATGATGGCGGGAACGTCGTCGCATCATCGTGCTCGAGCGAGCACTATTGGCATCGAGATCTTTTGCGGAAATGGCGTCAAATCCACCCACGGACCGCCGACGATGACGACGGCGCATCCGGCGGCGAACGCCGCGGCGGCGTATCGTCCATCACTTACGGATCCCACCTGCTGCTGGCCGCGGGCGTCGCGGGCGCGCTCATGGGACGCCTTCCGCTGGTCGTCGTCGCATCGTCTCGCGATGACGACGTTGCCGCCGCCGGCGCCGACCGCCCAGATGAGCCCAACGAGCCCGCGACCGCGACGGCGGCGGCGGACGAACGACACGTCGTCGAGGAGGACGATATCGATATCGACATCGCCAATAATACCTTGCGGATGGGCGTGGCGATACCGGAGGGACCATTCCTCCCCCTCTTCGTCCTCGCCGTGCACTCGCTCAACGTGGCCGTCGCGGAGGGATGGGTGAGCCTGCTGGAGGATGATGCCGGAGACGACGATGATGGTGATGGTGATGATGATGAGGATGACAACGACGACGATTCCGGCCGCGACGAGACGAACGACGGAGCCACCGCCTCGAGGAGACGATGCGCTTCTTCGAGACGTCGACGACGATGCGGGGGCGTGGTCCTGATACCGATGGAGGCGGACGAGGCCCCCGAACGCCTTGGTCACATGCTCTCCGACTCCGATCCGTATCTGATACTGGTCGCGCCGGGGAAGGACATGGAGGGAATCGAGGGGGCCATGATGGCGAACGATCGATCGTCTTCCCAATCGACGCCGGGATCTACGAGGAGACCGCGGCTGGTCAATTTCGTCGAGGTGGTCGGGGGGGCGCTCGCCTCGCTCGACGAGCTCGCACGGGACCGCGATCCCTCCTCCTCCGACCTTGCGGACGACCTTTGGCCGCCCCAGTTCAGGAACAAAGACTCCTTGCATCATTCGAAGGAGCATTCGAGTGGCGAGCCGGGGGGTTGCTACGACGTGTCCAGGCTGGTCGCCCTCGGCGCCGTCCGTCTCGCCGCCGCACCACTTGAATGCTCCATCGATTGAAAAGAGTCGTTCCTGAACTCGGTTCGGCGCCGTCCGTCTCGCCGCCGCCGCCGCCGCCGCCTCGTCCCGGCACGATCGGCCCGACGATGGACCGCCGCCGAATCGCCCCCCGCCCTCGCCTCGATCGATGGTCTCTCACATCGTGTACACCTCCGGTACCACCGGCCGTCCCAAGGGGTGCGTCTCCTCCCTCGCCTCCCTCCTCCGTTACCTCCGGGCGAAGAACGCCGCGCACGGGATGATCGACGACCGGACGACGAGCGGGAGCGGGAGCGGGGGGAGGAGGGTGCTCCTCGCCTCGGCGGTGACGTTCGATCCCTGCCTGTCCGATATATTGGCGACGTGCGCGGCAAACGCGACGCTTTGCGTGGCGCCCCGGGCTAGGCTGCACGGGGAATTGACGGACGTGCTGCGAAAGTTGAAGATCAGTCACGTGCTGTGCACGCCCACGCTGTGGGGGACCGTCGGCGACGAGAGGGGCGAGTTCGGGGCGTTGAGGGTCGTGGCTCTGGGGGGGGAGCCGATACCTAGGGCGATGGCGGGGAGGTGGGCTCGCAGGAGGAGGAGGAGTGGGGGGAGGGGATCGGGGGATGATGGGGACGGGCTGCACGACGTCGAGCATCCGAGACTCTACGCGACGTACGGTGTCACGGAGGTATGTTTTTTTTCGCGCGCCTCTTTCGTAAATCATCATTCCAATGGATATTCACCCTTTCCTCTCCTGCCGCGATACGTGATTATGCTACTAAAGGCATGCGTGTACCAAACTTGTGGGGAGGTAGTTCTGGACGATTCTTCTGATGAGGGTACGGTCGGCGTCAGGCCGAGGAAGGCCGGGCAGAGCGTCGGAAAGCCCCTGACGGGCACGGAGGTGCACATCTGCCGTCCTCGACCGGAGGACGAGGGCCCGGATCGAAGCGCGAGGGCTGGGTTGGAGCCGGTGGTGGAGCCCGACGATCCAAACGAGCCCGCGATCGGAGAGATAGTCCTGTCGGGAGCGCAGGTTGACGCGACGAGCTCGTACCTCAATCTGCCCGAGCTCACGGCTCGGGTCTTCGTGAGGCGGCACGGCGGCACCGAAGGAGGAGGCCACTTTTATCGAACCGGCGATCTGGGGTACGTGGATCCGACGACGGGGGATCTGCGCGTGCTCGGACGCATCCGGGGCGATGGCATGGTCAAGGTCAACGGCGTGAGGATCGAGCTTGCGGAGGTCGAGAGCGCGGTCGTCGACGATGCGACCGCAGCGGGCGACGGGATGGGTGGGCTCGTGGCGGACTGCATGGTCGCGCTGGCTGCCGGCACCACGGTGGATTCCGATGGCGTCGAGCGCGAAAGCAAGCAGCTCGTCGCGTACTGCCTCCTGTCACCCGCGAGCGTTGCACAGCTGGGCATTGAGCAGGAACGGCTCGCAGATGGACTCATAGTCCCCCCTGGTCCTTTGCTGTCGGTCCTGAGAGCGCGGTGCGATCGACGCGTCCGCAGAGGGTGCACCCCATCCTTCTTCGTGGCCATTGAAAGGTTCCCATTGTCGCCCACTGGTGAGTCCTCTTGGAGTTGGTGTCCGCTGGTATCCCCCTGCAACATTTCACCGATGCTTCACTCACTCTTCCAAACAAGGCAAGCGCGATCGAGGGGCGCTACCTCCTCTCTCGCAATGCTCAATCATGGGATCGTCCGGTGTCGATGATGAAAGCAATGCGAGCCTCTGGAATCATGGCAAAGCGGGGGCCATGGTTGCAAATAAGATTTGCGAGTGTCTCAATTTGCAACCGTGCCAGCGGCAGCTGGTCACTCTCAGTAAGTCGAGTATTTTGACTATATATGATGTAATCCAATCATACTTCCCTCGCATTCTGACATGCAAATGTGCACCAGAGGCCAGCTTCTTCACTCTTGGGGGAGACTCGTTAGCAGCCACCAGAGTAGTGAGAGGGCTGTACGCACAATACCATAATATCATGGACTCACGGACACTTGGAGGTTCAACAGGGACACTGGACGGGCCGTTCGCCGTGAAATACTTGATCCAATCTAACACTCTCGGAGAGTATGTTGACTTCTTGGACTCAAACCTCAATTCTCCATCGAGTGCCGAGAGTAGCAGCACATTTGAGGACCCTGGTAGCAAGTCCAGCCGGAATGATTTGTATGAAAGCCTCGTTGAATCCATAACGCTGGGACATACTTCTGTGGCCTCAGCATTGCTCGAGTTAGGTATTAACTTGGAGCAAAATAGTGGAGGGCGCATGGGAAAAGTTACTGATCGCAATCAACGCCGGGCTCTATTCAAGAGTAACCCTCTCCATCTGGCTTGCCTCCGTGGCGATCCATATTTGGTGAAACAGTTGCTGTCAAAAGGTGAGTCCACCCATATTTTATTCTCGCTTTCATTCCAAGGGGCGGCAAAAGTCTCTTTCTCAGCCTTGTTGTCTAGGGTGTAAGCCGAATACCCCAGGTGAGGAATACGATACCGTTCAAGTGAACATATTTGGTTGGGCTTCAGTTTTTCACCACTAACCGATACACCATAGACGCATCAGGGTCTTTCCCTATCCATCTAGCTTGTACAAAACTGGAAGACAACCCTGACTCCATTCAAGACGACTTGAATAGACGAGAGTGCGTTCGACTTCTTCTCGATTCTGGAAAGTGAGTGCACACAATTTCAACTCCATGAGCGGAGTCCAACTTATTATGCCATTCTATTTTCTAATAACCCTCATAATCTGATGACGCATACCTAGGACACCTATTTCAATAAAAGATGGCAATAAGCAGACCATCCTACACAGCGCAGCCAGATGCGGACATTGCGAACTGCTGAAATATATAATGGTGGAGTGGAAGCATGCTTCTGAAACCATGGGCATCAAGTTCAAATCACACAACAATACACCGGGGAGAATTTACGACTGGTGAGTTGTGGTTGAATCGGCTCGTCATAATTTGCCCAAGTGCCTGTCCTCACATCATCTGTGCCATGGAAAAAACATTTTCAACTCTGAAGGCAAGATAGGTGAGTGACGAGCGCTTCATGGGTAGCATCGTTTTGCCCCAGAGTTATCCTAAAATCAACATGCACTGCCTTCTCAACAGGTGGTTCCGCACGCCTGTTCACTGGGCAGTGCTCAATGCTAGAACTTTGGCACTTCGTGTCTTGCTTGATGGCGGGTGCAGTGCCTTTCCTGCAAAGCCCAAGTCTGGGGTGAGTCTCATGGCATCGAATCTCCGCCACTTACATTGCAACACCTTCTCGTTCTCACCGCACATCAAACTATCAGGTGTCCAAGCGAACGACCAATGTCATCATCGAGTCCCCCCTAGAAATGTGTATCAGGCTATATGGCGATGTTGACGGCGTGGGCAAGGAGATTTCCGCTCTATTGACGAACGCCCAGTATTAAGAGCTAAGGCCGAGCAGTGGAACCATAGGCCTTATTGATCTAAGAGCCGAACCCATCGAGCCAATTGTTTTAAGCACTTATATCGGCAAATCCAAAATCACCTCTCCCCTGAGCAGCAGCTTCGGCGCGCACTCCACCTCCAGCCCGCTGTGCGGACACGAATGCGGAAAGATCAGCGCCCTCCCCCTCCGGGGCTGCGCCACGGCCAACACGTTCGGATCCCTCAGCGTCTCCAGCAACGCCGTCCCCCCCCCGCTCTCGCAATCGGACAGGTACAGTATGAACGTGTGGGTGCTCCGACGTCCGGAAACTTCGTCGACGCGACACAGGTCCACGTGGGGAGGGAGCACGCCGCCGGTTCGTTCGTAGTTGAGGAAGCGCAGGTGCGGGAAGACGGACGTCGGGGGAGGAGCGGCTCCTCCTCCTCCTCCTCCTCCCTTTCGAATCGCCGAGGATGGTGATGGCTCTAAGCGCGTGGTCGCAGACGCGGCCGATGCGTCGCGCGCCGCCCGGACGCAGCCCTCCAACATAGCTTGCACGATGCCCTCGGCGTCGCAAAAATAAGACCGGGATGGACAGTATGCGCTCGTTTCCTCGCTCGTGGCGGACCCGCCGGCGTCGCTCGGACCGTCGCGTCGCTTCGAGTCCATCGAGGACCCATCGGAAGATTTGGGAACGTCGGGAGCATAATCCTCGCTGCCCTCGTCGCCGCCGATGCACTCGGCCACCGGCAGCGATCCATACAGCGCCTCGATCCATCCCAGCTGATCTTCCGTCAGGGCGCCGTCCACCACGCAGGCCCCGGCACTGGGGTGGTCCGCGCGAGGGTCTATCAGGAAGGACACCCCGGGATCGCCGCGGGTTCCATCGTTCGAAATGGGCGGCGGCGGTCTTCGCGCGGCTAAGCCAGGACGGCCCGCCGATCGGCCCCCCTCGTCATCGTCATCATCGCCGCCACGGCCGTACCCGTCCAACAGCTCCAGAACGTCCCCCCGCCCCAAACTCCGGGCCACGTCCCCGCACGCGCTCCCCCCGTTGGCCCTCGCGCTCACATCCGCCCCGCATTCCAACAGAGCCCTCGCCGCGTCGACGGTTCCCCTCCAACACGCCAGATGGAGTGGCGTCTGCCCGTAGACGTTTCGCATGTTCACGTCGACCCCCGCCTCGAGGTAGCCCTCGACCCAGTGCCTCGTGGGGGAGAGGACGGCGCGGAAGAATCGATCGGATCGCACCTCCCTGGACTGCCGCGCCCCGCCTCCTCCCCCCTCGATGGCGTGGTGCAATGCGTCGCGCCACGTTCCGAAGCACGGATCCCTTCCCTTCCGTTTCTTCTTCTTTTTCTTCCTCTCCTTCCCCCCGCCCTTCTCGGAGCGGCCGTCCGAAACGAGATCGGCGGCGCCGGGCAACCTGGAGTACTTGTCCAGGGACTCCAGCCGGCGTCGCTCGCGAGCCCCCGGCGAGGATATACGAGAAAGGGGCCGCGTCGGCGCCTCCATTGCCGCCACGTTCCCATCCTCGCTCTTCTTCTCGTCCGAAATGTCCGCCGCCGACGACGGCGAACCGATGAATTGGTTCGTTCCTTCGTCGTCCGCGACGTCCCGCGGGCAGCCCATGTCCCTATGTCTGTGCTGTCCGCGCTCCTCCTCGTCCTGACAGTAACGAAACCCGGCGAACTCTGCATCGCACGCGGGACAGGTCACCACGCACCTCGCGGGGTCGTCACACGCCGGCACGGTCTCCACGATGCGATTCCAAAGGCACGGCTCGCAGAGGGTGTGGTCGCAGGGCGGTCCGAATCCGAGTAGCGGCGCACGACGACGACGACGACCGCCGTCGCTGCGTCGACACGCCTCGCAGCCGCGGGCGGAGCGGATCATGGCGTT
>JALLBE010003087.1:0-10389 GCA_036939795.1 Thalassiosira mediterranea | reverse complement strand
CTGAACATAGTAAATTTTATCCCTTTTTTGATCCCTTTTTTGGGCTGGACTACGGCTATTCGCTTGCCGTGGGTGCCTCGGCATGTAGCTTCTCATCCTGTTGCCCTCCAAGCAACAGCCTCCATCTCCTTGCTTGTGCGCCACTTTACTTGCACGCTTCATTCTGCTTGCCTTGAGTCGTCTCGCTTCATGAGTGCGAGCGTCTGACCGATACGATCGTACATTACAACCATCATTCTCGACACGCGATGAAGTTTTCCACGCTCGCGCTCTCGCGGTGGCGGGGCTGGGGTCTCTCCAGGGGATCAGTCGGCGCGATCGGCGGCTTCGCGAGGGTGCGTCTCGCCTTCCCCCTCTTCCTCGCGCTCGCAATCGTGGCGCGCAGCCTGGAGACGCTGAGGGGGCTGACCAGCGGGGATGGTCCCGGGCCCGAGGCCGTGGCCATCAGTGAAGTACCCATCAAGGACCAAGGAGGATTGCCATCGAGTAGGTCGAGTCAGTGCTCGGTGTGGTTGGCCCCCTCCTCCATATCCGACACCAACGGACGACCGGCTGGCTTCGGCATCTTCACCACCTCGCCCCTCGATCCTGGCTCGCTCGTCTTCCCCCGCGGTACGGGTCCCAGCGTCGCCATCACCGACATCAAGACCAACAACGGCGGCAAGTCGCCGAGCTTCGCCAACAGCCTCTTCATGCCGCGCTGTCTGGGCTTCGCCACCGAGAGCGATCAGCCCGACGGACGGAAGTATCCCGAGTACAAGGGCACCAGATGTTACGACTCCAACAACAACTGCGGCAGTCTGACCAACTTCCATCCTCTGTTGCTCAACCTGCAAGCGGACGACGCAGGCGGGTACAGAGATGATTTACTGAGACGCGACCGCGATCCGGGAGCCGGGGCCTTCTCTTACCGTACGGGCGACGCCTGGCGCGTTACGCGGAGGGTCGAGGCTGGAGAGGAACTGTTCAACGACTACGACGAGGGCTGGTTCTTCGACAAGGTCCTTCTGGACGATAATGTAGATCGTGAGATTCCCAGAAAGGAGAACTATGAGCTCGCGGGCGAGGTTTTGGTGCAGTTCGAGGAGTGGCTCGTGGCCGAGAACAGGACGGTTCGAGAGAAAGAGCTGGGCATACTTCGCAAGACGGTGGCGAAGTCGAGTCACGTCGACCCATCCACGGGCCGGCTCATCGATCTCGTCAGCCACGACGTGGATGCCTTCTCGAGGCTGATCGGAACCTCCGGAGAGTTCACCGGCGAGGCATCCCGCGGCTGGAAGCTGGCGAGGGGCCTCTCCATAAACGCGCTGCTGCCGCGGACCGTCGATTGGATAAGAGAGAATGGACGTTGCCTGGACAACATCTATCCCAAAAGGTCCTCGTTGCCCCAGGCTGGCCAGGGGGCCTTCGCATCCCGTCCCATCAAAAGGGGACAGGTGGTCGCCCCCGTCCCGACCATGGTGCAGGTGACCGACCGAAAAAGTCTGGACGTTCACGAGCACAGGTGGATCAACGGCACGGCCTACATCGCGAAGGAGCCCTACAAGAAGCAGCTGCTCACGAATTACTGCTTCGGACACGATCGCAGTCCCATGTTGCTCTGCCCGGCCAGCAACGCCAACCTGATCAACCACTGCTCGAAGCGAACAACGGCTTCGGGGCAGCTGCGTGGGGCCGATGCCAATGATGCCGGTCAATGCGATCCCGCAAAGGGACCCAATGCCATGCTCCGATGGGCGACCGACTTCGACCCCGAGACGAACGAGTGGCTCCAAAGAACCATCGACGAGCTGGAGCCGAGGATCAAGGACGGCCGACGGGGACTGAGCCTCGAGGTGGTCGCGCTCCGGGACATCGGCGAGGACGAGGAGATATTCATCGACTACGGCGCGAGCTGGGAGGATGCCTGGACGCGGCACGTCGAGCAGTGGAGGCCTCCTTCGGGGTTGTCGGGGGACGAGGAATTTGTGCCCGTCTCGGAAATGAATAAGGGTGTGGACCAATACCTGCTGACCAAGGCGGAGGTGGACGCCGGCAGGTCGTACCCGCACAAGAATGTACGTATCGGCTGTCGCCTCACGGGAGGATCGTACCATCCCTGTGAAATCCTGACGAGGGAGGAGGAGAAGGGACACAATCGCGACAGTAGCTCAGGCTCGAACGCTACCGACCAGCATCGCACGTACACGGTCCGGGCTCGACATTGGCATCACGAGGGTGAATCCTACGGGGACTTTCGCTACGTGTGGCCCTTCCCGGGCAACGAGACTGTCGTCGAGGGGTTGTCGGGCTCCGACGTCAGGTTCTTTCCGGGGTGGTACTCCTCTGACGCGCACTTGAGGGGAACGTTCCGCCATCACATTAATGTGCCGGAGGGTGAGTTGACAAATAATGCACGCCACAATCGGCCGATGATCCTGCATCTTTTCAACCTCCCTGCACAACATCTCACACTGATCACCTGAAACAATTACGCGTCACTGCTCTCTAAAGGCATGTGGCCTGAGCAGTGGATCGATGTTGCCAAATGATGATAAAATATGTAATGCTCAATCGGTAGCATCACGATTGCACTTTATGGCAGACAGAATGCATTCAGAGTGCAATAAATCCTAGGAGCTTTCCAGCAGAAAAATTCAGGGGAAGGATATGACGTATTTCTGGAACAATGAAATGAGACGAGGGGCTGCCCACGGGTGACCAGGATAAGTTCAGAAAGTCATTTCCGTGCCCGACACCCAAGTAAAAACAAAATGAAAGCCCATTGCTGCCGCATGCATGTCTCGTCTAACGAAACGGGATCGATGTTGCCAAATGATGATAAAATATGTAATCTTCAATCGATAGCATCAAGATTGCACTTCATGGCAGACAGAATGCATTCAGAGTGCAGTGAATCCTATGAGCTTTCCAGCCGAAAAATTCAGGGAATGAAATGAGACGAGGGGCTGCCCACGGGTGACCAGGATAAGTTCAGAAAGTCATTTCCGTGCCCGACACCCAAGTAAAAACAAAATGAAAGCCCATTGCTGCCGCATGCATGTCTCGTCTAACGAAACGTTATTCGTTTCGATTATGATCCACGGATTCAGATAACATATGTGCCCATACAATATGCAGTTTATTCTTTGGTTCTCATCATTATTCAGCGTATGACCAATGATATGAGAGTGCAGAAATCGCACCCGAGAATTTACAGATAGAAGACTCATGCCGAAATTTGCTTGGATCACAGCTCTGGATCGCAGCTCTGGATCAGTTACCGTCGCCGTCCCCGCTCAAGTGTGCAACCTCTCATCCTACTCTACACTCTTCTACTCTACCGTGGGCTGTGCAGGTCCTGTGATTCTTGTGTGTAGACATTTGATTTGGTTGGTTTGCATGCTATTGTGTGGCTCTGCGTCTTGGGCCATCGAAGTTCGAAGCAGACCTCACCTCATTGGCTGTGGGAGGGGTTGCTTGCCTATAGCTTTTGTTAGTGTTCAAAAAGTTCATTATGGATAGTGTCCTCCTCCTCAAGGCCGGTGTTGGAGTTGAAACTCCGGAAACGTGAGTGTGATGGTTGCTACTCCCATTTGCACGCTTGATCATAAGTTTCAACTTCGGCACGAATAGGAGTAGGAGCACAGAAGAACAATTCAAGAATACAAGCGCTGTTTTTGTGAAGTAAGACGCTGTAGGCTGGGTACTCGTGAGGACCATGAGTGGGATTCCGATCACAAGCACCTGAAGCCAGCTCACACAAGCCACCCCGATCCACTTGCTCTCCGAGAACTCCTCCTTGAACGATCTCGCCCTGTAAGCCTCCACCAACGCGAGGATGAGCGCGCTGAAATCAGTTAAGACAATGAGAGTGACGAACACGATCCAGGCCCTTCCCTGTGCCCTGCACAAGCCATAAGTATTGCTGGAATCCCCATCTCGTACCGGCTCACGTACCCACAGCAGGGGGTCCGTCAAAGTCCAGCTGAGAAGGAACACAAGATTAAGCGTAGAGATGATTGCAAACGGTATCATTACATCCTTCTCCTTCACCACCACCTTTCTCATCTGGGCTGCCTTCTTCATAACTTTGTTGATCCTCCACAGCTTGGAGAAGAGGGCTGCAAAGGTGATGGCGTACCCCAATGTGAACAACCACGGCACTGCCATGCAGGCAATATTGCAGCCCCTCTGAGAAGCCATGCTGTCGTCAACAGACATTGGCAGGATCGAGCTTGCCATGACAAAGCAGCCGAAGCAGATCAGCATGAGAAAGCTTGGCTGTGATGCCTTCACGACGCTGCGCTTGCGATTGACGAAGGTCCAGAAGGAAAAGCCCATAGAGAGACTCCAAGCCAGCGCCATCAGAGCCAGACCCGCTGGCCTGACTTTTGTGATCTGGTTGAGGTTCTCTTCCCCTGACACTTGCACCAGCACATCAAAGGCAATGTCTAGGTCGGTGTGGCAGCCCGGATAGTTTCCGTCGAGGACAATGCCAAACGAGACCGAGCTGCGGGTACTGCCCTCGCCAAGTGCCGAGTCATCGATGCCAAACTCCAGGGCGATCGAGTCGCCTGGAGCAAGGATGGTAGATTGACCGCTCATGAGACTTGTACCTGAGACCCCCTCCATTGATGCAGCCAACATTGATGCAGTCAACATTGATGTGTCTGTCAGCGGCTCGTCCTGCCCCCTGACCTTCCCATAGATGAGCCATGTTGGCCTGAACTTTGGCGCTACTGTGACGTTCACGCGTTCTCTGTTTGACAGTATGTTGCGCCCGATCGCCCTTGCAGCAATTCTGGGTTTGATGTTCAGCGAGATGGTGTCGTCAGAGAACTTCACATTCTTTCCTCCCGGACAGAGCCTGCAGCTCTGCACGGATGAGTGCCAGTAGTTGTCCACATCACATGACTCGGGCGACTGCAGGAAATCTATGGGCTCGAAGGCCTCCGTGTCGTTGAAGTGCCGTCCCTGTATTGAGGTATCGTATGGCCCATTCAACTGGGAAAGATACCCGCTCACAATGGTCTGCACATTTTCGCCATCTTGTACCACCCCTCTCACCTCACCATCGATGATGAGTTCTTCCCCCAATAGCGAAGGGTATGGGTTGAAGTGATCACACATCCAGCTTCTTGTCGCAAATTTATACAGCCGAAGTCTCTCGAGGGGTAGATAGTCACCAGCGCCATCATCCCACACGTCAACAGCCATGAGTCTTCCTCGCCCAGACCCATCAACAAGCGTATTGTATGTCATTTTAAACCCCGAAACCTGGAGCAGCCTATCGCCGTTGGGTGTGTACGTGCTCTCGTATGTCGCCACGGATGTCGAATAGTTGAGCAATCTGAACACGGACACGCCACTCATGATGCCCGTGCAGAGGAAGTCGGCGAACGGCATGGCCTCCCATAGATCTGACACCCGTACATTGCCCTCGGGCCATCCCGGGCCTCGCAATCCTCCGGATGGCTCGAAGGCAATGTCCGCTTCGCCGAACCAACGGTACGCATCCGCGAAGAGATTGCCTATTGGGCACTCGCCTCCCATGCACTTTCGCCAGTCGCCACTGCGCGTGAATGGCATGGGACCGGAAGTGCCCACTACAGGGTCATTTCCAAGTGTGACATCGGCGAGTTGGCGAAGGTACTTCTGATCAGACAAGTAGGTCTCATCGCGGTAGTCAATGGGCAGGTACTGGATATCAACAATCTCGAGTGCGACTTCCTTCACGGACCGCATTTCATGTGAATGTTCATGTTTAGCGCTATCAGACTCATCATCATCAAATATCACGCGTATGTGCTCCACAGTCATGTCGTTCATTTCGGCGCTGATCGCCCATGTCTCGTGTCCGGAATCGCCTTCCAACCTCGTAGGCTGGAGGTAGTCACCGTTACTGTTACCGTCCATTTCGTAGAATATGAGAGGAGGGTAATTGTGAGAGATGGCTGCGTCGAGGGCCGCATCATATTTTTGTGGACTGTCCATGTCAAATACCACAACAGCCGACCAGCAAGAAGGGGTGCGCATATTCGGGTCATCATTGTCATCGTGTGCGATATTGGCATCAGCAGAATCAACCCTAGTATCGACAGCAGCACCATCAGAAGTATCAGTAGTATTCACATCGAAAACACCGGCATCGACATATTCGCCGCCCGCATGATCAAAAACCTCATTGCTTCCTATTCCAAAGCATCCATTCTGTCGGTTCAGATGGCCCACATAATCCAAGGCGCCTATCATGCTCTCCAACCCATCAGTCGTGAGCGGCTGCGTATCGTCGACGATCCTAATTATCGCAAAGCCAGTAGTTTCGTCGAGGCGCACGCGCTCAACGAACTCGGACCACTGATTGCTCAAGGGCGGCGCAACGTTCGTCAATATGGGTCGGAAATCTGATGCTCGGAGGTAGGACAAATCTCGACTGGAGGTGGTCAGCAGCGAGGGCGGAGCGAAGGCGGAGTCCCATCCGAATCGACCCCGGGAGATCAATCGATTGATGCCCCAGCCCAGGGGGTGCATCTGCACGAACTTCGATATGCGATCAAGCCGCGGTATGAAGAGGGAGGGCCCGTCGCCACGTATCGAGGATGAGCGGACCAAGGCCGAGACGGAGGCCAGCCCGGCCTCACACGACTGATCTGTGAAGTTGGATGGGTTCGTGCAGTCGGTCAGGTCCCCGGAGAGGAGGGTCGCCCCTGAGAGGAAGAGGTTGATGGCGTTCGATGCCACCATCGTCGCGTTTGTCATGTCATTCAGCTCTACGTAGACAATATGAGATCACAATAATGCTGCTAGAGAGAGGTATCGTACGATAACGTACCTACCTATCTATCCATCTCTCGATCGATTGTACGATATGATGTACCATCTCATACCATGCATAGGTACCTCTCTCTAGGTACCATATATTGTAGCTAGCCTCTTGATTGCAGCTCTACATAGAGAGATAGATAGATATTAGAGATATGTAGTATCAATATCGTACATAGGTACGTACCTACATATGCATGGCACGCAGGCCAATTGTCAAAGCAATTGTTCGCTGGGCGGGCGTGGCACGTACGATACATACCTACGCATCGTATGTATGTACCTGATTAGTTTGGGACGGATGCGGCAGAGATATCGTGCCATTCCCGTGATATCTGATTCCTATCGTAGGTAAATCATTTTTCAGTGAAAGTCCCTACAAAAAAATGGTAATTTTGGGGTTAGTGTGAGAGATAAATTCCGGTCCAGACAAGTCCAGAGAGACCCTAACATTAAGGTATTATGAATTCCTATTTACGCACGTAACAGTGCTCGTACAATAATGGCATATCATGTACGTACGTACCTGTACGTACGTACCTACAGCCATATTATTTTTTGTGAGTGACACGAAAGTCATCACCGCATTCCCTCTCGTTCGTCCGCAGTCCGAAGCCAGCCGCCGTACATGATATCCCAACCCTTTTTCTAGGTGTAATTTACACCCTAGAGTAAGTATTATCTGGTAGAAACTATCATTTTTTTAAACATGTTTAGGTGTAATTTATACCTAAAACACCAAATTCAAATATGTTTTTATACGAATCAAAATATCACATGTAGTGACATATTCTATGCAGAAATTCGAAATTACCTTTTGCGTTATGTTTGAATATTTGTAGGTACCTGTGCTTGAAAATATTATTTTGCTAGTAAATGAATAAACAAAATTAGCGAAAATTGCCGATGTTTAGGTGTAATTTGTACCTAAAACTCTAATGCGGTACTCACGTGATCGAGATTTTTCATCTTTAGGCAACTTTAGGTGTAAATTACACCTAAAAGAGACGTACAAAGCTGTACGGTATGTAGATACATATCACAGCATATCACGTTCGTTCGACGCGCGCAAGATATCTAAAAAAGGCGGATCCAAAGATCCAAGATATCGTACAACAACTTGCTTGGCATCGCGGGGATCGGGCCCATGCTCTCCAGCTATTGCATCGGGGAAGATCAGGCCGGGGATCAGGGGATCGGTGCGTGGGATCGCGTCGGTGGCGATGATGAATGACGATGACGCCCGTCCATGATGCCCATGATGCTCATTATGCCCATGATGTTGTGCAGGACTCGCTTGATCCTGCTCCCCCTGGCGTGCTTGGCGGCGACTCTGTTACTCCCACCGGCACTGGGCTCCGCCTCCTCATCCCCGCTAACATCGCATCACGCCCTGCTGGGCGACGATGGCAAGAACAGGCTACGACATCCCAACTTCCCCTCCCGCCACCTGGAAAAGCGCGGCGCCGAGGACGGCGCCGAGCGCACGACCACGAAGGCTGGAGGGGACCTCATCGACTCGCTCTCGGCCGCCAACTCCTTCGGACCCCTCGAACGCATCGCCCTCACCCGAAGCGGCAACCTCCAGGCGGCCGCCAGCTCGTACTACCTGGAGCGCGTGGACGTGACGCTGGAGCGCTTCGAGCTCATCGATGCCGACGACGAGTGCGCCATCTTCGACCGATGCATCCGGATGGACATCGAGGGGAAGGAGTTCTGCCGCGCCACGAGCAGGGTGCGTGTATATGACGAGGATCTCGCGGACGCGCTGTTGAGGCGGAACATGGCCTTGGACCAGCTGCTCAAGATCCACTCCATCCAGCCGGACTTCGGACTGCACGACGCCGGGCGATGTGATGACGGCGGCATGTGGAGATTCTATAGCCTCGACTGCCCGGGGAAGATCGAGTTCGACATACTGGAAGAGTTCTCTAGGGACGCGTGGGACATGCCCGTCACATACACCACCAGGCTAAAAAGCATGCTGCGGCATCCCAACTTTCCGAATAGGATGCTCACAAAGAACAACAAACATGATGAGGTGAAGGAGGGCGCCTCGGCGACGGGCATGGCCACAGACGCGGGCGGGAGCTTCCTGCACTACCTCAGCGAGACGCACGACCTCACGCCCTTCGAGAGGATGGCCATGACGTGCAACGGGTCGCTGCAGATGATGCTTAGCGCCATGTACCTGCAGAAGATCGACGTCAAGGTCACCCGGATGAGGCAGATAGACATGACGAAGGAGTACGAGGCAAATACGGGTGAGGATGGACGCCCGCCTCCATTAGCCGTGTTTGACAGGGAGGTGATGATGTCCATCGCCGGCCATGACTACTGCAAGGCCACGTCCACTGTCCGCATATACGACCCGGAGCTCCTCGACGCCCTCACCAAACAGAATGTCGGGATAGGACAGCTCCTGCGGTGGAAGAATTTGCATCCCGAATTCACCATGCAGGATGCGGGAAGGAATGCGGGGGACGGGGGGATGTGGAGGTTTTATAGCATGGATTGCGAGGGGGAGATCGAGTTCGACATTTTGGAGGAGTTTGCAGAAAATGCGTTCAACCTGCCCTGCATGCCACAATTGTAATGTATCACGAAGCCTTTCTTCTCTTTCATATTTTGCGGATGGATGAGCTGGAAGAGGCGTGTGGGTATTCATATTGTGCCAAGCCAAGAAAAAGACGGTACCTGTAGACCGGGATTGGCATAATATTCTTTCAACTCCCTGTGCATCGATTAGGCAAGCAATGAGGAAGAGGACTAATAATCACTTATCAATGATTCGATTATGAAAGTTATGATAAGTTATCGGCGTTTGCCACTGTGTTTGCTCTCCGTAGCTTTGGCGTTGCAGCGATGCTGCCACTCTTTTATTGTCTGACTTTTGGGGCTGAAGATCGCATCAAAGATCTCCTTTGAGCCTTAGACATTCCTCTACATATTTCTGCGTGGGGCAGTATCATTGATGTTCGATATATAGTGCAGGCAGATTATCAGCCTTGACTCCAAACACTCCCCTCAAGCCAACATGAGTAAACTATAGCATGAATATTAAATTGCCCAAGTCATGCTAGTTTCTCTTCTGTCTGACCTCGGCGCCCTATCTGTTTGATATGCATTGCAATTTCATCCGAACAGTACTCCGATTTCTTATCTCACTTCGATGAGATGATTCGTCAGGGATTTCAACCTGGCCAAGCCAAGAAAAAGAAGGTACCTGTAGACCGGGATTGGCATAATATTTTTTCAACTCCCTGCACATTGATTAGGAAAGCAATGAGGAAGAGGACTAACAATCACTTCCCAATGATTCGATTATGAAAGTTATGATAAGTTATCTGTGTTTGCCTGCAGCAATGCTGTGAGCTGTTCCCTCTTTTATTGTCTGACTTTTGGGGCTGAAGATCGTATCAAAGATCTCAATTGAGCCTTAGATATTCCTCTGCATATTTCTGCGATAGTGCAGGCAAGTGATCACCCTTGCCTCCAAACACTCCTCTCAAGCCAACATGAGTAAACTAGCCTGCCAAGCAGGCCTCAGAACCATCTCCAAAGCTCATCATTCTTCCCATGGAT
>JALLBE010003060.1:0-12636 GCA_036939795.1 Thalassiosira mediterranea | reverse complement strand
AACGAGCCTGAGTAAGTTGTTCAACTTGACAATAGCTAACATGGATATACCCCACTAGCAGGTATCAACAGTGCAGTCGACACATGCGTTGCCCTGGGCCTGGGTGCCATCAAGATTGTACTGACAACGTAAGGCTCCATGTTGTTGCACTGGGTGTCATCGAGATCGTAGGCGGTATGATCCTAGACACTCCTTTGTTGAGTCATGGAAGAAATTGCTACAGGTGGGGGTGGGGGTGGGGGTGGGGAGTTGTTGCCTTCTTTTTGCCATCGCCGCCCCGCCTCCAGCATATCCTACACCACACACGAGCAGCAAATCTGTGTTCCTGGATATCGTCTTGTAGAATATACCGTCTCCCGCAGGAACTCCACCATCGGCACGAGCTTGCTCTCAATCAATTGGTACTGTCCGCGTATCCTCGGAGATCTTCGCAGTATGTCTGCCTGCAGTTTTGGTTTGCCTAGAAACAATCGATCAAGGAAGTCCAGGATGTGATACACGCGTTCGACCATGAGGGGAATGTCGTTGTTGCTCTGGCGCCTCCTCTTGTCAATCACTCCGACATCGCTGTAGCCCTCCTCCTTTCGACGGAGGGTGTCCGTCCGGTGTCGATAGAGGTACCTCCTGGTCTTCGTCCAATCCAATCCATCTGCTCCGTCGTCAATCAGTTCTGGTGGGTAGGTCCGCTCCAACGAGTCCATGATCTTGCGGACCTCCTTTGCCAGAACACGCTTCCTCTTCGCCACAACAGGCTACGTCTTCATCTTCGATCTCAGAATCAGAATGAAAGGACTCGGGTACGATTCGTTGACTAGGAGACTCCTGCCATTGCCATTGACATTGAAAGACGCGATGACGAAGGAGACGAAGGGTCGACCGGCAGTGATGACGGCCCGCGTGTGCCTCCAAAATAATTGAAAATAAGCGCTCCTTGATGAGGAGCTTGGCAGAACGAAGCCCCTCGGCCACCCCCGCTTGCGGTTAACTTGCTGGGAGGGTTGTGATGGTGATGGCTGCGCCGGTAATGGATTGTGCCTTGGAATACACCTAAACACACTAGACACCCTCACACCACAACCACAACCACAACCATGACACATGCGCCCGCTTAGTATGTATTGACCCCCAATCTCTTTGTCATTGCTCTACCATAGGTATCTATTTAGGTACCAAAGTGCCTTGCGTCTGTCTGTCAACCGGACATGATCGCGGGACCAACCTGTCCCGGATCGGATCATTTCGCTTCCGCGCCCTCTCGAAACGCGCAACCGTTTGAAGGGTCATCGACTCGATGCATTTCGCTCGACCTCGCGAGCTCCGTAGTGGGCAAAACATTCGACGGTGCACACCACACGCATCAATCAATCACCAATACCATAGCTACTACGAACGAGAGGAGCGGGGCGAAGGCGCAACAGGCATCAACCATGGACGGCGCCCTCTCGTCCGACCGCGACGGAGGAGGAGGAGGAGGTGGGGGGGGATATCACGGCGGCTACCATGGCGGCCGCGGTGGCGGGTACCGAGGCGGCGGCGGGGGGGGATATCGAGGAGGGCGCCGCGGCGGGCGTGGAGGCGGGCGTCGGCACCATCCCTACCGCCGCGACGATCACGGCGGCGGCCGTCACCACGGGGGGCACCGCAGGAGATACGACGATCGCGACGGCGGATACGGCGGCGGTAGGGGTGGCTACGGCGGCCGAGGAGGCGGCGGGGGGGGAGGATATCGCGGACGCGGCGGCGGACGGGGGGGACCGCGCGGACCGGCCAACCGCTTCTCCACCGAGACCCGCAGCGTCGACCCGCGGTACGCCATGATGAAGCAGCTGACGGCGATGGTCGCGAAGATGGGCGACCTGGGGGGGGCGGCGGAGGTGGCCGCGGCCGCGTCATCCGCATCCGCATCCTCCTCCTCCGGGGGGGAAAGTGATGCGATGAGGCCGGTGGTGAGGGCCGTGGGGACGAACGTGTCCGACCTCGTGGAGGTCCTCTGCGGACCGCAGAACGCTCCGCTGTTCCTGAAGTTCGGTCCCGACGAGGGGGAGGGGGTCAAGCCCGACGGCGACGACGACGACGCCATGGCGGCGGAGGGGGAGACGATCAAGGTCGAAGAAGAAGACGGCGACGATAAGCCCCGGGACGAGGTCTCCAAAGTCCGAAGGGTGGACGCCCTCGAGGAGGCGGGGGGACTCGCCTCGCTCGTGGCGTCGTGCGCTACGTCCCTCCCCCTCCAGACTCCCTCCTACGCCGCCCTAACTTTGGGGGTGGACGTCCGCGCCCCCCCCGAGACGCACGGGGGATTCGCGGCACGGTGCGTGACGCTGCTGTCGAGGAGGCTCGGTAGGGATCTCGACGTGGCCCTCGGCTGCCATTTGAGGAGGGTCGCGAAGGACGAAGGCGGCGAGGGAGGTGAGGGCGGGAAGTGGGAGCCCCTGCCGGCCGGGGACGACGGAATCGATCCCTCGAAGGAAGCGTCCCTCACCCACGAGGAGAGGGCGTCGCTCCTCAAGTCGCGGGAGGACATACGCCCCCCCGCCGAGCGCGCGGGGGGAGACGGCCATGGGGAAAGCCTCGACGCCTTCCATCGCGCCAAGCTGGGATTGAGATACCTGGCCCACCTCGCAAATGCGGGGGTCGTCGAGGGCGGGGGGGAGGGGGGGATCGTGAGGCTGTTGGAGACGTTGGCCGAGGCGGCGGCGCGTGCGGCGGCTGCAAGGGGGGGGAGTAAGTCGTTGGTATGCGCCTCCCGCGTGCTGGCATCGCTCGTCCTGTCGACCGTTCCGTACCTCCTCTCCTCCCGAGGGGGCTCCATTTCGAAATCCCGCCTCGTCGCGATCGTCGAATCGTTGGAGGAGGGCGTCCTCTCGGGCGGCGGCGCGGCCGGAGCGGGGGGGTACGTCTCCGACTACGATCCGGGCAGGGGGCCGTCGTGCGTCCTGCTGGCGGGGACCCTGGACGATGCCCCCGTCGTCGCGGCCGGGGAGCGGGGGTCCGAGGAGCAGGAGGGGGATGACGAGAGCGACGACGACGACGAGGACGAAGACGAGGAGGATGATGGTGGTCCGGCGCCGTGCGCGGACACGCTGCAGGACATGCTGCGCACCGTCAGGGGCCTCCTCGCTTCCGACGACGACGACGACGGCGGGGCCTCCTCCCGCACCGCCACGAGGTT
Organism: Thalassiosira mediterranea; assembly: GCA_036939795.1. Lineage (NCBI taxonomy): Eukaryota > Bacillariophyta > Thalassiosirophyceae > Thalassiosirales > Thalassiosiraceae > Thalassiosira > Thalassiosira mediterranea. Next base: position 9,464 of record JALLBE010003060.1, on the reverse strand, counting down.
CGCGCTCCTCGACGACGCCCCCTGGGCGGCGCTCGAGGTGGACGCCCCCCGCGACGACGGCGGCGGCGGCGACGGCGGCGGAGACGCGGAAGCGATGGAGGGAGAGGGGGGTGATGCACCCCGTAGGATCCCCATGGCCTACGCGGGCGAGCCGCTCCGGATCGACCTGGAGGGGGGGGAGGAGCGAAGGTGCCTCTCCGTGCCCCACCTCCTCTCCGGCGAGGAGGGGGAGGGGGGGGATGCGACGGTGGTGGAGCTGCGGTGCCCGAGCCTCGACGGCGTCGTCTTCGGCCGCCTCGCCATCTTCGACGCTCCCCCCGACCCCGACGACGACGACGACGGTGACTCGGACGACGACGACGAGGACGATGGGGAGGGAGGCAAAGACTCCAACGACGACGACGAGAAGAAGGAATCGAACCCCTCCCTCGAGGCGTACGTGCGTACCTTCTCCCTGTTCGACAGGTGCCTCCTCGGCGACGCCGTCCGGGACGTACTGTTCTGCCACAGGCCGACGGTGAGCGACGCCGGCGCCGAGCGGATCACGCCCAGGGAGATCGCCGAGCAGGTCTGGGCCGTGGGGTACCTGTTCCGCCCCGCGGCGGAGACGGGGAAGACGACGGGGGAGACCGCGAGGGCCGAGGGGGACGCCGACGCGGAGGACGCCGACGTGGACGGCGGAACGGGACCCCCGCCGTCGTCGTCCTCTTCGTCGGCCTCCTCCGTCGCCCCGGGGGTGGAGTACGGCATAGTCGAGACCATACTCTCCCTCCTAATCCAATCGTCATCGCCCGACTCCTCGGTACCCCCGTCCTCCCCCCTCCGGAGCCACCTCTACCTCTCCCGGATGCTGCTCGAGCTGACCAAGTTACGTCCCGACTCGGTCCCGCGCGCGGTGGCGTTGGCGACGTCGGCGCTCTTCGAGGACTTCGTGCCCTCGCTGGTCCCTGGGGGGAGGGACAACTTGGCGAGATGGCTGGCGTTCCACCTGGGGAACACGGGATGCCAGTGGCCGGGGGGGTACTGGGAACAGTGGGCGCAGTACGCCTCGTGTAAGGTGGGGAGGAACAGCAGGGGGGAATTCCTGGGGTCGACGCTCCGATACCTCGCGGGCATGTCGAGCGACGGACCGGCGAGCGTGGCGAGGGAGTGCCTTCCCCCGGGGAGGGGGGACCTCTTCGGATCCGTCTTCCTCCCCCCCCCCTCCGACGGCGGCGAGGGAGCGTCCTCCTCTTCGTCGTCCTCGCCGGCGGAGGGGGAACTGATCGACCTCCTCTGGGGATCGGGGGACGATCCCGAGGGCGCCCGGCGTCTCGTCATCTCGGACGAGCTGACCGCCCCCGCGACGACCAATGGCGGCGGGAACGATGGCAACGACGGCAACGACGACGGCTCATCGTCGATGCACGGCAGGGGGGTGTGGTGGAGGGTCCGACTCGCCACGAGGGCGCTGCTGCACCCCCTGGCGAGGGAGGGGGAACGCCTCCGACGGTCCGCTGCGCGCGCCACGGCAAGGCTCACCGTGGCGGCCGACGACGGCGACGGAAACGGGAACGGAAACGTCGGCGCCATGGAAGACGACGACGACCGCCCCGCGCAGGACGACGGGACCGAGGATCCGCTCGCCGACGTGGCGGACGCCCTCCCCCGGACGAAGCCCGTCATCCTCGCGGCGCTGGCTCGCGACGCCGACGCGTACGACTCGGCGAGCAGCGGGAGGGTCGACGACGACGCCCTGCTGTTGGCGGGGGAGGTTTCCATATTGGGGGAGGCGTTCGGCGATGACAACAATGACGGCGAACATGGTGGGATCGTTCCCGGGTGGGACGTGAGCGCGACGAACGCGCTGATCGAGGGTCTGATGAAGGAGGGGATCGTCAGCGGCATGGCCGTGGCGCGGTGGGCGCTCGGAGGAGCCTCGGCGCGCCCGCACTGGTGGAAGCACGTCTCCCTCGCCGTACGGCACGCGATCGACGACGCCGCCTCCTCGTCCGGGCCGGGATCGTCGTCCGACCTGGGGGGAGGCATAGGCATGATCGTGGACGATGGGGGCGCGGACGCGGACCCGGCCGAGGCGGCGGCGGCGCGACTCGAGGGCGCCGTCGGATCCGTCGCGCCGCTCCTCGGGTACGTCGCCGAGCGCACCTCGACCCTCCTCGCCTCCGCCTACGATTCCGCGCAGGGTCCGGGGAAGAGGGGTAAGGTGCCCCCCGCCGCCGCGGACGTGTCCGAGGGGACCAAGTGCCTCCTCCGCGCCGTGTCGTTCCACCTGCGTGACCTTGTCGTGATGCCGAGCGGGGGGATACTTACTATGGAAAACGTTAGGAGGGGATTGGCGAGCGCGGACGCCGACGGGGAGGGATTGGCGTCCATCGCGAGGAGGGCGATGGAGGGATCGTCGTTCGAGGGCGATGCCGGGGAGGGGATGGGGAGGAGGGCGCTTAAGAATCACGCTTTGACGTTCGAGAGGATGTTTTGAGGGATTGGGACAGGGAGGGAGAGTGGATCGTCGAAGCGTGCAAAGAGATGACTGAATTTCAGCCATCATCGGGGCCACCCTGCTGGAAAAAGTTGTTGAGCCGATTGTTTGTTTGATATCGAAACGTGGGCCAAAGAAAGGGGATAATCGCTATTCCCAAAGCTGGTGCAAGCCCAACGCATGTGGAAACCAATATGAAACTGGAGGGGGGATGGAATATTGGTTGGGAGAGAGACGGATGGATGATAAGAATAGTTTGAATAAGAAGAAGTTCATAACATCAGCATAGGTGGTATTGCGCTCAGTGCTTTCCGGTGGAATCGGCGGCGACGTTTGAAGTTGTGGAGTTTGACTCGCCCAACACCATACCCAACACACTCTCCTGTGCTGTGCACACTTCAGCTTGTCCCGTGGCTCACTTTTCAAACTCGTTTCCGCCCATCTTGTTTGCAAGTAAGCCATCACTTCCCCGGCTCATCACTCTTGCCACTTTTCTGTCCTATGATATTTTTAATCATTTCAAACATCACAATAATCAATAATAGCCAATCAATTGCCAACACACCGGCACAACAAGTGCCTTAGCTTTGAGCATGGGACATGTTGTGTTGAAGAGCTATCATTTTGGCCAACAGAGATTTTTATTAGACGACACTGGTGAAGGAGCGTACCTGCACTAGCTTCGCCTGTGGTTTTACACTTTGAGTGAGAATAACCAAACAACCCAGATACTGGTGTGACAACTTTGACACCTCCTACCTGTAGGAACTGCAAGTAGATATCCACTGATCATCCCCAACCAGATCCAATGGATGGCTGCTGACATCAAGAAGTGATTGCTGACATTTCCACCCCATGAAAAAATGAGCCAGTGGCCGGCGGCCAGCCGATGGCCTCTCGTCTAAAACCATTCGTTCAACCCTCCCACTTGGCCAATTTTCCGGCCGATGCTATTGCTGTTGCTCCCGGGTCATGCTCTGGTGCGTGTTTCAACAATGCAGATGCAGACAACAATGGGTCAGTCTGGCGGCCCGCCTACTGCGGGACATGAAAATCAGCTGTCGACACCAGTGAATGAAAGATTTTGAGTTACATGTGTGGGTGAGTGCAGCGTACCCTCTATTTAAAAAAATGGAAGTCACTGAACACGTCATGAAAATGTTTCAAGACTGACCTTGCATTGACCGAGGTTCTCACAAGTGAGTGTAAACATGTACTACGGCCAATGCCAATGGTATAGACTTTGCTAGGTTCTGGTCTAACATTGTTGCTAATCTTTGCTAGGTTCTGATCTTACATTGTTGCTAATTATGAGATCTGCAACTGCAAAGTCTCTGCTACACATCTATCTACTCTGTGGCAGGTGTATGTGGGCAGTCGGTGTGCTGATCCCATCAGGCTATCGTGTGTTGTATCTATCCCACTGAGGCTGCATCAATACTAGGCCACAGGGCCAGTGCCGGTGCCGGTGCCAGTGCTGAGTGCTGGTGGAAGAGCCTGTGGAGAATCTAGAATGTGAAGGTAGAGAGGATGGCACATTGGTGCTTACTAGCATTGTCCCTCACATTTTCTGCTCCTGGATGCCAGTGCACATCAAAGTGCATGTGCAGGTGCTTCACCTGACAAAACACATGAAAATAACGCATTTGAAAGGCGAGCGCAGGCGGCGTTCACAGCGCGACCTCCCATGGGGGGTCAACAAACTTGGGGTCTGCTGTGGCTGCAGTTGGCGTTCACAGCACAACCTCCCATGGAGGAGGAGCAACTAGAATTCAGCAGACTTCGGGCCAGCAGACTGACACAGCTGGGGCAACAGTGGGCCTTGGCAACTGGGACTCAGAGACAGCCACGGGGGCGGCATTCATAGCGTGACCTCCCATGGAACATGGAAGAGAAGCAGCTGGAAACTAGCAGACTTTGGGTCAGCAGACTGATGCAGCTGGGGCAGGAACCAGCCTTGGCAACTGGGGACCTGGCACGGTGGAAGGTGACGTTCAGGGCATAGTCTCCTATGGCTATGGACAAGGAACAACTGGAATTCAGCAGACTTTGGGTCATCACAGGCTGGCACAGCTGGGGCAGGAGCTAGCATTGGCAATTGGCGATCTGCTGTGGCTGTGGCAACAGCTGTGTTCTATTCGATGTGCAGTCTTCCATGGACACAGTGCAGCTGGAATTCAGCAGACCTTGGTCCAGCATAGGCTGGCGCACCTTTGTAACTAAAGCCTATTGTGGGAGTGGGCAGCTTTCAGGGCGTTATCTCTCATGGGGAAGGAACTGCCGGGTACCAGCAGAATTCAGTTCAGCAGTCTGACGCAGCTAGGGCTAGGGTAGGAGCAGTCCTTGGCAATTGGGGATCTGGTGCGACGGTAACAGGATTTCAAGGATTTGTCCTGGCCCCGGGGGCACAGGTGGGGGGCAGCAGCATGATGGCTAGCATCTTGGTATACAAGGCACGCACACAGGGGGCTTGAATGCATCAGTACTTCTGTAGCGACCCCAATCTGATACTTCCTCTATTCCAATAATATTTAATTTACATAGGGCTTCACATTAAAAATCTTTCCCTTTTGAATAATTCCACTATACTCACTTCTTTCATATGAATGTTCATTCTGTTATGAAGATGTGGAAAGTATCTCATCAATGCACAAGTCTATAATGAAGAAGAATAAACTGTCACAGAAAAAATGTAATACAAAGATGGTTATTGTTGGCTATCCATATGGCCATGATATCATGTGCCCCTCAGATGAAACCTGGTAGTGTGGCAACTCAAATGATCTTCAAGCAAGTGCAACTGAGATTTGTAACCAAGTAGCAATCTCACATGATCGTGCCACAATGATCAATTCCTAGTAAATCGAGGGTTCATCTATCCAGAGTAAATATACCACGGACTGAGTCTTTCTTTTGCATTCTCACGAATACAGCAAACGCCGGAGCGATCAGGAGGGGAGCACACGTCCAAGTCAATGGGAAATTAGCTCACGCCAGCTAATGGTGGAGCGTCCCGTCGACGACGCCGATGGTAACGAATACTCCCCTCTGTATCAATGGGCGGTTCATGGCGACTCAAGTTGGCGGCGGCCAGCAACAATTCCATTTCCACAATCCATATTTGACAGAAAGTCCATGTTGAGGAGAGAGTGATCCTCGTGGAGGAGTGAGTCAGGGTCAATCCATAGCAGATCTTCGCATCTGGCCATTAGATCCAGTTGCTGTGCTTCAGTGAGGCCATCCCGTACAGTGATGTGTACCGTCGAGTTGCGGTAAGTCCACTGCATGTGTGTGATCTACAGCAGGCGGAGCATCAGACCCCGTGCCCACTTGGCAGCACCTCGGCGAATACCGTATTGGCGGTAATGATCCGCCTGCATGTCAACCCAATCAGTGCAGATTCGCCCCTCCAAGAACTTCCGCCAGCCCAGTCGATCGTGATTCCTGACAAGGGAGGAGAAGCGAGGACCAAGAGGAGCGACCCGACCGCACAGATAGTGACAGATGAGATTGTGAGTTCGGGCATGGCGTGCTGGCGCGCAAGCCACTCCCTCAAAGACTGCACCGATGTCTCAAACAATCTAGAGCGACCAGGGTCCAAGCACCGCGAGATGTGATCAGTGCGCTCTGGGGAGCATTTGCAATTGGGACATCGATCCTCAGTCACCCCATCAATGTGACGCAAATGGTGGTTAGTTGCACAACAGCTGGAGGTTTGCTTTGTCGCCCAAATTGCAAACATATCCGGCACCGACGCCATTAATTTTTCCATGCCATCCCAGTACACAGTGTCAAATCATCATGATGTATGAGTTTGGCATCATGGTAATGCTCACGCGCCTCGCCTTCCCCCCACGAGCGGAGAAGCAGAGGGCGCACGGAGCCCGGCGACATGAACCACCATATCCTCACCGGGGAACACTCGCGCAATGTAGTGACCTGACACAAGAGCGGCCGCCAAGGACCGTTCAGCATGTTTATCCGCTAACACATTCACCTTTTCCGAGGGCCGGAGTTCTTCCCACGTCAGGTGGTCATCCAAGTGAGCGATCACATAATAGAGCTTGGGCTTGTAAGGCACCTCTCCGATTGTCTTCTTCAGGGCTCGGAGGAGGTCCGCCTGTGGCTGTCGGTCCTGCATGGGACGGTGGACGGTGCGGGTTATTGCCATGGGAGACAGTACCCTTGTTATCGCAGCCCATGCGTGCTGGAACATACTGGCCGTCCAGTGCAATTTTACATACTTGCTGCAGTGTGAGGGCACCAAGGAGCTCAGCCCTGTAGTTGTCGGCGCTGAACCTATCGCTGCGCTCCACCCATGCACCCTTAGCCACCTGCCCAGTATGTTCGCAGCGGATAACAAACGCCCCAGAAGATACGTCATTGGCCAGCTTCTCATTGTACGAGCCATCGCTCACCATCTTGAGAGAGTCATGCAGCAGGCCCCGATAGATCCAATCGCCGTCACCGTCGCACTCGAAGGAGTCCCAGAGACCAGGATGCTCTGGACTTCCGACTCTTCGCGCAGGCCATCCATGCAATGTCGTCTCCCTCCCTACGCCTTCCATACACGTTGGATCCCTTCACCGGCCATTCTCACCAGCCCGACCAGTGGTTCGTGAATGAGGACAACACTGAGCTGTACTTTGCCCGCAACGACCGGTCCTACACCGTGTGGAAGGCAGGAGCTGCTGCGCCAACGACACGCCATGGATCCCGGTTTACCTGCCACTCTTGAGTCACGGGGCTATGCCCACGCCGTCGGCAAGCTAGTGTGTTCCAGGATGGTCCCTGGCTGCAAAAACAGGGCTGTGGCTGTATCCAAATCTTAGACTGCTCTACTGATAATGACTGCAGCACAGATCTTTTGTCATTCCCTGACTCAACTGTTGAAGATGTTGGCGACTCATTAGCAGCATCTGTGACCTGGACAGCTGGCCCCAATACTCCTTGTTGTGGAGAAGATACATGTGAATGTGAAAAGACTTACAGTTACAGCTATGCCGATTATGAAAACCCGACCATTGTCCATTGTATGCCCCCAAATACAACCTGGACAGTCGGCCCAAATACTTACAGTGGAGGAGATACATGTGAACAGATTTACAGCTATATCGATCATCGAGACCCAACTATCATGTGTCCCACACATGCAAACTGGCAGAGTGGCAACCCCAACCCAGATCCCAGAGGATGACATGTTCACTGCATCGGACAATTGTGTCAGCAATGTGGATGTTACACATGATAACTCTGTGCCAAATTGTGGGGAAACCGTGATAGGGACTTGGACTGCTACCAATGACTGCAGAAATACGGCCACTTGTGACCAAGAACTCACCTATGTAGATGCTCCTCCAAACATTGACTGCACTCTGACTCCCGATTATAATGTGCATTGTGGAGTTCTCTCATGCTGAGAAGGACAAGTTTCTTATGAAGATGACTGCAGCACAGATCTTTTGTCATTCCCTCTCTGACTCAACTGTTGAAGATGTTGGTAACTTAATAACATCATATGTAACTCTGTTACTGTGACCTGGACAGCTGGCCCAGATACTTGTGGTGGAGAAGATACATGTGAATAGACTTACAACTATGCCAATTATGAAAACCTAACCATTGTATGCCCCCCAAATGCAACCTGGCAATGTGGCAACCCCAACCCAGAGGATGACTTTGTCACTGCATTGGATGATTGTGTCAGTGTCAGCAATGTGGACGTTACACATGATAAATCTGTACCAAATTATGGGGAAATTGCTACTTGTTGTCAGACTTACAGCTACGTTGATAATGAAGGGCCAGAAATCACTTGTCCCTCAAATGCAGTCTCAAAATATGGCAACCCAAGTGAAGGTGATCTTGTAGCAAGTGCAGCTGACAATTGCAACACAGTGACCGAGGATGATGGTGCTAAAGCTAAACCTGATTGCATCAACAGGATTGTAACCAAGACTTTCACTGTTACTGATGACTACAAGAATACAGCCACTTGTACCTCCCAAGAAGTTACTCTTGAAGATTTACCTCCCAACATCAGTTGCTCATCCGTACCTCTGGTTTGTGGTAATATTGAAACGTTGACAACCCCTACCTACGATGATGATTGCTTTCTTGGTGACCTTCCTATAGGTTCAGACAAAACTACTGATGATTCAAAGAATGAGCTTGCTACTGATCTATGTGGCAACCCTGTCACTGTGACCTGGACAGTTGGCCCAGATGGCCGCAATCAAGAAGCTACTTGCGGTCAGACTTACAGCTACGTTGATAATGAAGGGCCAGAAATCACTTGTCCCTCAAATGCAGTCTGAAAATGTGGCAACCCAAGTGAAGGTGATCTTGTAGCAAGTGCAACTGACAATTGCAACACAGTGACCGAGGATGATGGTGCTAAATCTGATTGCATCAACAGCAACAGGATTGTAAACATGACTTTCACTGCTACTGATGACTGCCAGAATACAGCCACACTTGTACCCAAGAAGTTACTCTTGACGATTTGCCTCCTGTCATCAGCTGTTCTGATGTCTCTCTTCCCTTTGTTTTGTGGTAATATTGAAACGTTGACAATCCCTACCTACGATGATGATTGCTATCTTGGCATTGTTATTGCTTCAAACAAAAATCTTGAAGAGGTCAGTGATGAGCTTCTAGGTGCTTGTGATGTAGATGTGCTCTGGACAGTTGGTCCAGATCATTGCGGGGAAACAACCACTGTTTGCACTCAAAAATACTCTACCAATATCATGGAGTCGTCTTGTGAGCAAAGTGAAACAACTGAAGAACTTGTTGAGTGCCTGACTTTGGATGAACTCACTAAGTGTGCAGGAGCAGCTGTGTCAAAGGTTACTAATGAATGTGCACCAGAGACAACAGTAGAGACTGCTACAGCTACAGCAGGAATCTTGTGTGTAATAAGAAACATTGTGCCGATGGGGTAGGCGAGCACGAAGCTTGCACCCCGCGCAGCTTGTGGCCG
>JALLBE010003059.1:3332-25398 GCA_036939795.1 Thalassiosira mediterranea | reverse complement strand
ATAGAGATATTGACTCCCCTGTACAAGGTTGAACTTGAAGGCATAAGATCGGATCATACAAGACAGGATTGCTTTCCCCCTCGGCGCCAGAATCCTCCTCTAGAGGAGAGAGGTCATCTGAGCTCCGCACTTTGTTCAGAGAAATAATCACTCTAGGTATCATCATTTCTTTCTGCTTCTGCTAACATTCACCCGCAGATACCCCTACTAATTTAGTTTAGGCATCACCAGGCTTTGGTCACTTTGAATTCAAACTCCACCCTACCCTCATTCGCCCTACATACTCAATGAGTCGAATATAAGTCTGAGAATGTCCTGTGCGTTCCGCATTTTGAGACCTTCCGATCAAGACTATGTATCGTCCCACGAGTCAACAAAGCTTGAATTTCATGTTTACTACGCTTAAAGTCTACGTGTAGGATTCTCGGTTTCTCGGCACTACGACAGTCGAAGCCGAGTAGACGCCAAAAGTCCATCTGTGACCGCTGATCAGTCAGTCACGCACATCGACCGACCAGACGCGGCCGCCCAAATTTGAAACCATGGCACAGACCTGGACTTCGTATCTACCCAAGGCCAAGGAGGCGGTGTCCAGGTCCAAGGACTACGAAAGGGGAGATATGTGGACAAGCTAAGAGGCGTCCTCCATCTTCGCATGATACCAGCACTGTCCCCCAAGCCCAAGAACGATGCCTCTACATGTTCAGCGGCGGCTCCATCGAGGAAGCCATCCGCCACATCGTCAAGTTCTGGGCCCTCGAGTCTAAACTTGAGTATCAGGCGCAATATTCAGCATGCGGGCAAGTACTCAACGATGCTGACACCAAGCTCGCTGCCGAAAAGGATAAAACCATGGGGCGAATACTTCTCGAAGAATTCCGAGAAGATCCGCGCGGAGCTGCTCAAGTATGCAAAGATCCGAGCTGATCGAGCTGAGCTCAAAAAGCAAATGAAAGAGCAATAGACCAATTATTGGCAGCTCTGGGAATGAACACTTGATGCACTGCCACTGCAATCCTGTTGGCGCAAAATCGTCAAGGAGCAGTGTGAAATAGATGGGTACTTTGCCCGCGGGGGCTCAAGACAGACAGGCAAGTGTTGACAGACCTTATCTGCCCTCCAAGCTTGCATTCGGGCCTTCCTACTTACGGTCTGCCAGAAGGACGCCACTACGCGTCACCGTCGCTATTTTGTTGTCACCAAGGTACACATGCCTATAAATGCAAAGTCGGGGCATTTTGCAAGCGCTACCGCAAGCTTAATGACCTCACCACCTACTTTCCAACACAAAAGATGTCGAGGGGGGCACAGTCACAGTACCACGCGGTGACGTTCCGTACATGGACATCGAGATGGGCCAGCTCCTACTCCAGGCTCCAGGCCATCCCGTATTGGCTCGCCCTAGCCTACTGGGCCAAGCAAGAGCCAAACCACTACCCAATCTTGTGCAAGATGGTGTGTGAGGAACTCAAGCTGGGGTTGAGTCCAGCCGCAAAAGTGCACGATGGCTTGAAGAAGAAAATGACATGGCTTTCTATAATAGCAATAGCTGTAGCAATTTAAATTTAAACACTTCTTGTTGAGGTTTTGGGTGTGGTATGGGCATAGGTCAGCTGCAATTAGCCCATGGTTAGCCAGTGCAAGGATCAAGTTTGAGTAAGCTGCATTTAGCCTGTGGTTAGACAGGACAAGGACAAGGAGCATATATACTGACAGCTTGTCGTGTTTGTTGGTATAGTACCATAGATCAGCAAGTCGGGGTGGGTACCCGTGAGTAGCCATGGTTATATATAGCCATGAGCATGAGTAGCTATGAGTACCTCTGAGTATTTGCTTTGATGCACTAAATTGTCTCGCATTGCATTAGTAAGCTCCAGGTAGTTGTGGGTGATGAAGATGAAGGGTGACAAGTGAGTAGCTAGGGACTAGGGAACCACGTAGCCGTGGTCGTGTATAGCCATGAGCATGAGTAACCATTAGTACAGTGGATTGCCTCGAACAAAACCCTATTGCTTTTGCTTAAACCCCCCTTCTGACACCACGAGTCGGCCTAAAACCTTAAACCCCGTAAGCAAGTGCAGCCCTCACCCGTTGGCACCATTGCACAATTTGCGTATCGTAGGCACACAACTACGTACATATACGTATAATGTACGTAGGAACTAAGTATGTACTTACATATACGTACAACATACGTAGGCAGCGAATTTCCCCCAATGATTTTGGTTAACCCCCCCAAAGCCGAGACTAGTCCAAAACCTTAAACCCCCCGTGGGGTTTTGTTCGAGGTAATCCACTGTAACCCTGAGTATTTGCTTTGGGTGGCAACAAATAGCCACAAATTGCATTAGTAAGCTGTAGGTAGTTGTGGGTGGTGAATATGAGCGAGTGAGTAGCTAGGAAACCATGTGCAACCTTAGCTGTGGCCATGCAAACCCAACTATACCCCCATGGTGTACCCATGATACGAGTGGAGAATGTCTTATGACATGCTGAGTACCAATACAGTGTCAAATTATTGTCATAACCAGGATGATATAGATTATACCTGTGACAGGATATGGTTGTGACAATATGCAATAGTATGTAGCCCACTGGTACCCATGGGTACATTTCCGCAAAAGCAAATGCTCGGCCGCAATCGCACCCTTCCAGTCATTTTTTCAAAATAATTTTGGATATGGTCTAATGACGCCTATTACTACATTATGTTACTACAGTAAGAAGAGCATTTTTCACGAAAAAAGTCTTCAGCAGAAGTTACCAGTGCCCCCCCTAGGCCTAGTACAATGTGCTGCAGTCAAAGCATCTGGATCTGGACCTGATGGTGCCGGACCTCGACAGGGAGGACTGGGCGTCGTTTGAGAAGGCATACGGTGAGGTCCCAGTGACGATCCTGCTGGAATGCACAGCAGAGACAGTGGAGGAGATTGTCAGGAAGATAAGTGGAGGCACTGGACCCAGCAGCATTGACAGGTACATTCTGAGCCTCTTCCTTCTGCGGTATCATATGGGCGCATCGCAGGAGCTTAGGGAGGAGTTTGTCGCGTGTGCAGATTGGCTATCCAATGACGCGGCCCTGTGGGCGGCATACAGGAGCATATGATGCAGGCCGGTTGCTTTGGACAAGTGTCCAGGGGTGCGGGTCTGGCGACAAGTCAAGCAAAGTGTGTCTTGGTGTCCTGTGGTAAGGACTCCAAGCAGGCCTGCGGCAGCACCCAGCTGTGTGCGAGTCTGGACACTGGGATAGAGGGTGCGGTGCACGCTGTTCACACCTGCGCTCGCAAGATTTTGCAACTGGGAGGTGGATGATGTCATTTGGGCAGCAACTTATGAGGAGGGGGAGGTTCAAGTGGCTGTGGAGGCGGCCCTCAAAAGTTAAATCAAGTGAAAGTAGTCGATGGTCGAGTAATTTTTAAACAATTCAAGATATTGCAAGGACAAGGATGAGTGTATTGTCAAGAATGATATGCTTGAACAAACTACGGCACTCTTGGTACTCAAAGCAAACATCTCTCAATGCAAAACAGCATCATTATAAACATGGGGGGTGTGCGTTTATTGAGCTACTGAGGGTGCATGAATCATGTTCAGAGATATGGCAAATGTAAATGGGTGGAGAAATGTGTCCCAACAACATGCTCAAAATCAGCAGGCGCCACAAGGAGGAGCAGACTTCAATGACTTGATGAGAGATAGGGTCAAAAACTGGCGATTCCCATATTCCACAGCCAAATGTTGCATCTGCTCTATCATGTTGAGTTTTCACGCAACGAAATGGAAGGGGATGTTCAAGAATGCGCACTCCAATGGTGCTGTGAACAGCACCACTTCAGAGATCTGTGAGAATCTGAGTCATTTTATGGATGAATGTGATGCCGTTGACAATGAAGAGACCTTTGAAATGGATGATGATGTCAGAATGCCATCAAACATGGCAAGACCCCAACGGTTTGTGCATAGATAAATAACTCTGAGTTTGTGTACTTCTTATATCTTTGGAGGTGAATGCAGCAATGGGAACAGATGCAAATGTGGATAGATCAGACCAGGGACTGTTGGATCTGGTATCAGAAAAGCCAAAAAAGTAGCCCCTGATGCTAGTTGGAGCGCCGGATGAAAACTGTAAAACAGAACATGGAACAGTTGAAACTCAGTTGTGACAAGCCTATTTCAAAGGTTGAGTATGGTCAATGGTGCAAAGTTTACCTCAAATTTTGGTTTTTAGCTGAACGGTGTACGTTACCTCATCACAGGAAAAGTGACACTGAGGATAGGGCCAGGGAGAGGGACAGAGAGGAAATGGAGGAAGGTACATGTAAAAAGCAGGCATAGACAAATAATACATTGCATTACACCAAGGAGAACCTTGAATGCACATAAAATGTCCATGTATGACAAGAGATGTAGAAGTTGCCTCTCAGAGCTTTGAGATGGTCGAGCGACATTCATGCTGATGTAAATATGGCTCTTTGTGACTTCAACAATGAGTGCCTCGTGTCATGATCTTCCCTACCTGGCGTAGATTCAGCGGTGGAAGCCGCGACATGTCTGTCACCGTCAGGACCACTTGGAGTGTAGCATGGGATATCAACCGTCACTAGTTTTAGCGTTGGTTTATTCGTATGGTAGAGACGTTGTGTTATCACAAGCAGTTCTCTGCGCGATACCTTTATCTGACAGCTCTACTTCGGTTGCCTCAACCACCAACCTCATGGATCTTTTTCCGGTTTTCGGTTGGGTGAAAGCTCAGCAACCGGTGGGGACTCTCAATGCGTTGGCTTTTTTCAAACCTCACATATCGCATCTCACATTTATTCTCTCAGCTTCCGGTAGTCGGAACGCCTATTCTAGATGGCAGCAGGTTGTATCTGGCCGATAATTGCACCTGCTGCCCTGGCAACCTGGCGATTAGTTGACAACTCTAATGGCCAGTCGCCATGGCCATGGTTGCGAAAAATGGTGACATTAATGGGATGAGATGGCCTCGAGAATGATTCGAAGTGCTCAGTCCCGCTGGCTTGGCTGGCGTCGAGCACGACTGCACCCTTTGATCGAAGATACTTCTCGACACGAGCCGCTGGAACGAGGGCGTCCATCTCGCTAAGAAAAACGGCACAGGGAACGCACGGAATTTGCTCTGTGAAGAGCGAGATTCGGGCCCACGGGAATCCTCGTTGGATAGTCCAGTTAACATTCACATCCGTCCTTATCATGTGGCCAGTTGATCCCGGGTCAGCGCGGTGGTAGACGAAGTTTTTCGTCAGTCTGGGCAGCAAAGTTGTGTGGCGATGAGCTTTGAACAGAGGTAGAATATATTGCAATGAAGACATGTGCAGTGCTCTTATGAGACTCACCTAGGACAGTAGAGACAAAAGCATATGGGGTCCAAAAACAGAACTGCAGCGACAGCGCTGGGTGCGTACTTGCACATGAATGAGACCCATGATGATCCATAAGCTGTGAAAGAATATTTGGGCATATGAGTGAGTAACACCAAACAAAATACAACAAGATGAGCGTGGACAGACTTACAATGGCCCATAAAAGCACCTCTCGCATGCCCATGACAGGCCAAGATGGACATTAGGCTGCTCGTGACTGCCGCAGGAGGTAGTACGCAGTTGGGCGACTGCCAAGGGCGAAAACCTGGAGGCAGGCAAATGATTTGCATTTGACAGTCAGATGGCAGGCCACGTTGGATACAAATGAGGACATTGCAAACACATACCATTCACGTAGGGAATTTCTGGCAAAATCAGAGGTCTTCCCAGGTTCAACAACTCATCAATGAGAGGGATATAGAACATATGACCGATGCCGATGCCGTGGCAGAAGACTATGGGGAGGTTCTCGTTTTCGACTCCACTGGCGTCAGATATATTCGCTGCAGTCTTCCCTGGATGATAATAATATGATACTGGCCCCACCCTTAGTCGCTGGAAACCCCTCCTTCTCATCAGTACTCGCAGCCCAAAGTCTGTCACCATCAGTATTAAGATGTGAAACATGAGGGGATAGCTGCAGTGACAGCGGAGGTGTTGTGTGATGAGTATTGATCTGAGGGAAAATAGCGGACTGCATTCTTGTTGTGTCACATCATTGAAACTCACCTTGCAACATCCATTATTGGGTCGCATGAGTACCTGTGCTCCCAAACAAAGACAGTCATTCAGTGAAAAAGAAGCCAAAAGACAAAAAGCTGATATCTACAACCATTTCTTCACTTACTTGAGATACCTTGGTGGCTCCTTGCTGTGAGGGAGAAGGTTCTCTCCAACATACCCCGTGACCTGCATGAATGCGTCCATCGCGGACCGCTCGACGCCCTCCAGTGCCTCATAACACCCCGTGATCTTCCTCATCAGATCTGCCATCTGCTTGCTAGGGACAGCCGTCGCCATGCCTCTCATCTGCGCCAACATACCCCGGTACACTTCGAGCTGTTGTCGGACCGCCTTGCGTCGAGACGATATGTCCGACGCCGTGCTCAGTCGTTCCCTCATCTTCCACACCGAGTTCCACGCTTCTGACAGCTGTGATCGCGACGCCTCGCTCAGGGCCGTCAAACGTTTGTCCATCTTTCCATCCTTCTGAACGAGGGCGAAGTAGGCATTCTCGTACATGTGCCCGAGGGACTCGGATGCAGTGGCGACGGCCGATTGCTCTGCCTCGTGAAGCTGGTGACTCTTCTCCGCAACGAAGTCACACATGTCCCTTACAGGATGGAACGTTCGGTTTTCTATCATCTCCTTGTAGCTCTCATATAAGTCCGAGAAGAAGGAGTGGTGAGACTCGTCGCGACACTCCTGGAACTGGAACATCTGCTTGGGTTTGGGTCGGCCTCCTTTTTGCATGGATCGCAAAGGCTTTTCTGGAGATCCCCTCTTCTGACTGCCATAGCGTTGCATCAGATGCTGCCTGGTGGGCGATGGAGGAGCATCCAACACAGGCAACTGAATTGTCTCGTCATTGACATCATCATGGGCATGACCATCATCTTCGTCTCCATCTTCTTTCTTCTCGGTCAAGTCCTCCCCTTCCAGCCCATACTTCTCTAAAGATATCTTGTATTCCAAATCGGCGACGAACCCCGCCAGCTGCCCCGTCTCCTCTTGTGTCAAGTGCTCCATGTTCCTACCCTCGAAGAAACTCCAACACAGATAATCCATGACGTCATACCTCGTGAGCTGCATGACATCCACACCAAAGAACCACCCGGATATAAACTCGGAGCATTCCGCATCGTCGGTGGACATGCTGTCCATCACCAGACCCCACAATTCGGCGCGTTCGGTGGTCTCGAGCATCGGCGCGGATCGCAGCGACAACTCCAGCGTGTCCAGCGAGTTCAACCACTTTCGATGCAAGAACAATATGACGTAGAATACGCCCTCGATGATGGCCCAAATCTCCACCGCGGGACTGCTGCTCCTCATGGTCCTCGCGGCCCACACTCCCGCGGACAGGTACTTCGTCACGAACCTCCCCTCGAGCATCGTGTCGGGGAAGGAGAAGCACAGCTCGCGCCATAGGATGAGGACTATGTACATGTAAGCCAACGGGACGGTGAGCTTGACGGAGGCGAAGAATATGCCCGCGGGCGTCAGCGGCCCGAGGGCGCCCTGTTCCATCGGGAGGTCGTTCGTGGTTATTTGGGACGAGCGCTTGCGCGTGAAGTACTGGGCTATGGGCGATTTGGGGTGGCCGCCGCCGACGACAACCCGGCTGCTGCTGCCGACGGGCCTCGACGGCGTGGTCATCCTTCGTTGCATGTTTGCGATGGGGTCCGAATGGCCTTCAATCAGATGCACCTCGCTGGAGTTCGCCAACAGCACCTTGGGCGCACGAATCTTGAGATTCGCGTTGGCCTTCGCTTCGTCTACGATCGATGGAAGTCCCCGACCGACCGACCGACCGACCGGCTTGGGTCGAAGCACAAACGACCCTTAGTTGCTCGTACTGACGCGAGTGTGTGAGACCCGCCGAATGGAAATGGTTGCGCTCTGTTGCGCTTCTACATATCTTGGGTGGTGCATCATCTTGTGGCACTAACTGCTAACTGGTGGTGAGGCGGTGGCGGGTGGCGGTGGCGGTTGTGGTGGTGGTGGTGCATCGCGCGCGAAATCACGGCGGCGACGTCGTGTGGCTCCCGTCTCCCGTACGTGGCTCATCGTGAGCGAGCTCACCTTCTAATCGAAAAATAGGGGGCCCGCTGTTGGGCAATGTGCCAGGTGCCAGGCACCACTTACTGACACGTGCCAGAGCGAGCCCACGCTTTTAGCGTGCGAGGGCATAACCGTGGCCTCATACGCCGGAAATAATTCGGGGTTCACGATGAGAAAGACTATCTCTTTTCAAATAGCTTAGCCCTATAAATCAAAACGAAAATATGACACCCTATTGTCATCCCTTACCATACACCGTAGATAGCATTGCAACAACGGTCACATTCGGACCGACCATGGCGGCCCGCACCTGCCCGCACTCGCCGGTCACGAAGCGCCCCGCCCGCAGTACCATAGGCAGTGGATAGCTCGTCGCGCGCCTCCACCACCCGTCCATCCCCGCCCATCCAGCGCCCGATACCGCACATTCCCGACGATGGCGGCCCGCTCGCGCGCCGCCGGTCCGCTCGAGCCGGAGGGATTCATGGGGCCTTCCTCCCCCCGGACGGAGCCGTCGTCCCACCGCAGCGGCCGCGGCCACCGCGGCGGCCGCAGACGCAGTCGGCCCGAGGGGGGACGGTCGGAAGACAACAAGGCGGGTGTCAAGCGACAGGTGTACGCCCTGATGGCGTCGGCGCTGGCCCTCTTCCTGTGCAGCACGTTCGTGCTGGTGGGGATGCTCCCGCACCCTTCCTCGCACGAGGACGACCCCCCCCACTACTACGCGTCGAGGTTGGCGGCGCCGCCCCCTCCGCCCGGAGCGGGAGCCGGAAGAATTGGCGGCGGGGAGAGGAGATCGGACGGAGGACCGCCGCGATCGAGATTGCGCGCCAACAACGGCGGATTGCGGCTGAGGCTCCACGATTTGGAGCCCCCGCCCGCGCCGGAGACGGAGCCGGGACCCCTCATCGGGAGGAGAAAGGCCGAGGAGGAGGAGGAGGGCGACGACGACGGAAGCGGCGGCGGCGGCGGTTCGGGCGAATACAACGAAGAGGAGGTGGAGGGGGGCGCACCCTTCCTCGACCTGGAGGACGACGACGACGGGGCCGAGACCGAATCGGGAGATGCGGGACGGTGGGATGCCTCTAGGGACGCGGAGCCGGCGGCGTCCGAGGACGAGGGGGGCGATGATGACGACGAGGGAGATGGCGAGGGCGAAGACGACGGCAGAGTCGAAGTCGAGGCGGCGACGGAAGACGATGGCAACAAGTTGGCCAACGTGAACAGCCCCGACGGTGACGACGGGGAGTCGAATAAGTCCGGAGACGATGATGGGGAGGGCGGGAGGATGGAGATCAACATCGCCGCCGACGAGGAGGAGGACTCGGATGAGAGCGGCGACGGCGCCGACGACCGGATGGCCGCCGATGATGGCGGCGAGGCTCGGGCCGAGGTCGAGGACGAGATGGCATCCGCCGACGAGTCGAGGAGCGCCTCCCGAGACGAAGCCGTCGCCATCAACGAGCCGACGCAAGCGAACATGGAAGCAGAAGCAGAAGAAGAGGAGGAGTTCGATCCGAAGTTGTCCTACCTGGGATCCCCCGACTTCCCCGACGACGACGGAAACGCCGCGGCGGCCGCCGCCTCCGGACGTCGACGACGCGAGCCCCGCCTCGTGCACGTCCTCGAGACGCGATTCATGCAATCCCAGCCGGACCTCGTCGAATTGGCCCGCGCCCGCCTCAGGCTCTTCGAGGCCGTTTGCCTCCCCGCCGTCGTGGGACAGACGGCGTGGGGCAAATTCCTTTGGGTCATACGCACCGATCCCAATTTGGACGGGTCGATACGGCAGGAGTTGGTACGGCTGTTGGGGAAGTGGGGGGCGCTGACATCGAAGGACGAGGAAACGGGGAAGGAACGGGCGCTGACGTACGTCATCGGGAGCAATTCGAATCACATAGTGAGCAACGCGACGATTACGAGCGAGGAGGTGCGGCCGTTCGATTTTAGGGGCATGCTGGACAACGCCCTCTCGAACCCCGGGAGCCTGTTCGCCGGGAGGGCGGAGAGCGTTCGATCGCTGCGGGACGACGTCTTCTCCTCCTCTTCCGCCACCGGCATCGGCGGGGAGGAAGAGGAGGACGACATCTTCATGTGGACGCGGCTCGACGCCGACGACGGCCTGAACAGGGGGTACATGGAGTACGTCCAGGGTCAGGCGATACGGTACTTCCTCCCGGGACGGTACAGCGATCAGGAAATCAAGAAGGAGATACCGGAGGATTACTTCGTCAAGCTGAAGGCGAAGATGATGGGAGGCGATAAGAAGAAGAATGGAAAGGAGGGGGAGGCGGCCAATGCGGATGCTCAAGTGGCGGCGGATGGATCCGAGGGAGGAGATGCCGTGGCGGGTCAGGACGAGGACGATGATGCGTCGGTAGCGCAAGTGGAAGGCGATGCGGAAGGGGCGACGGCGGCTGATAACAGCCAGGCTGACGGAGGAGAATCCGAAGAAACTGACGAAGACGAGCTCGAGCCTGTCGAGGGCGAAGCAGAATCATCGCGGAGGCGGCTGGTTGAAGTGCAAGAGGAGAGCACCAAAGAAGAACAAGGCGAGGAAGGTCAGGCATCGTATGACGAAGGGGCTGAAGATGAAGCCAATGCAGGTGAAGAGGAGGTAAGCGAGAGTGATGCTGACGGCGAGGAAGTTGGGGAAGGGCCCGTAGAAAGTGGCAACGAAGGAGTTGCAGGTGAACCCGTCAAGTACATCGACAATACATACACACCACCTCAATGGACCTACTGGTGTGCCGGGCGGAACATCGACTGGTTCCTCACCGACCCCATCCAGGACCCAGGCCACAGGAACGGCACCGTGTACCCCGTCATCCACCTCAACGTGTGCGTCACGCCGGGCGTCACGGTCGCCCTTCGTGGTTCATCCGATCCCAACCTCGTCCCCAGATTGGATCACGACAAGATCATATCCTATCTGAGACCCCAGGGCGGCAAAATCTGCCAGCGGACGGGGGTGTCCGTGTACGACGTCGAGGATGGCGAGGATGACGAGGACGAGGATGACGATGGCACCTGCTTTCACATGGTGAACGTCGGAGTCGCCGCCGTGCGTTCGCGGACGCCGACGAGCGCGGGCATGATGGGCGTGAGGCCGGACATGACCCAGTTGGGGTTCATAAAGAAGATGCCCAATCTCACTCCCATGATGTGGGGCATTTTGGAGCACGATTTCCTATTGTCGAATGATGATTTGATGGAGGCGAACTCTTACTTTGCGGATCACATTTACGATATTGCCGAGGAGAATGCAAGAGGGCAGTGTACCGCGGGACATTCGTGCAAGGTACGACTAGTACATGACTATCGCCGTTTTGTTGGCGTTCACTATCTTTGTTCTGAGCACTTCACTATGCTTTATATCCATCCTTGTATTACAGTCATCCAGCAAGGATTTGCTTCAGCAATATGTGGACTTGAAGAGTGAGATGGCAGGAGGGTTTGATGTCTTTGATGGAAAAATAATTGTTCAAGATACCAACATAATATGAAGAGTTCACCATAAAGGCAGAGCAATGCAGATTTACCTGTACCTACTATGCTTCTTCCATTCCAATGTGCACAACCGTCCCTACCATACATAGTCTTGACCGACAGACCTATTTCTAAGGACAACCTCTATTTCCTTCTAGACTGAATTCGTTTTTTCCCCTCATAGGTTGTGTGAATTGAAAGGAGGAAATAGGGGTACAATAGTTTGGGGTAGCGTAGCGAAAAAGACTCGCTCTTCAGCGTTTGTGGTTGGATTGCAAGGAACACACCCAGTGACCAACGGGTGTGTAACTATCCAATAGCGGACTTCCAGTTCAGGGGTACCGCTCCAACCTCAAATGCTTGGATCAACTGTCCTCATTCCAGAATAATTGGCCAAGGTGTTCAGCTCTTCATCTGTACAATGCAACTGTTTGGCGTAGTTGAAATGGTTCTTGTAAGTGCACAATCGGATGCACAAAATGAGAAACCAAACCATGTTGTGGGCCCAGTGGTCCATGATGAGATAAATTAGCCAACGGGCAACACAGTTTGGACCACATGCAATGGACATGAATATTCTAAATAATTTTGCCCTAATATGTACCCTGCCTAACCCCTCACTCAAATCTCCATTGTCAGTCAGGTTCTTCGGCACATGTTGGTTTGCAAGAAGCACATGCTCGATACTTTTCTGCAGCCATGATGCAGAAATCTCTCAGGTGCAACATCGACTATGAAATGACCACAAGCACAATTTTCGCTCGTATCTGCATTCATCACATCTACACATCTGCTGAGGCAATATTTGGGTTGCAAGTTATGCAGTATGGGTTGCAAGCTTCACACTCCGGGAAATTACCTGCTGCATCATCACATGCTTCTTCCCGTGACGATGAATAGGTACCACACGTCTTCCGACTTCGCCCAAAGCTCAACAACACCATTCACAGGCATGCGCATCCATAGCTCTAGCTGGTCAAAAAGTGCTCAGCTGTTTCAAGAGCTTAGGTATGTGCTTTTTCGCGCGATAGATGCAAGGTCCTGCTGCTGTGACCTCACGTTACCTGCCGTGCTGTGGTAAGTGAGTATGGTATCGTACCATGGTCCGTTGCAAAGCAAGACCTTTTGAGCATCTTCGAACATAATTTCAATTTCGAATTATATTCAAAATGTCTCGGTGCATTGCACCTATCTATGGTGCATTGCACAGTGTATGGTCAAGCTAAGGTGGTGCAAGCTCGGTGTTTATCTCTTGAGGTCCGCGAAATAGGCGCTTCTCTTGATGGGCTCGACTTTTTCTTGGCACTATCCTCACTTCGCATGAGCTGGCTCAACTGATTTCGACCATTTCGTGAAAAGTGAACATGGCAAGAGTTGTAGCAAACAATGAAAATGCACTCGGCCGTATGAAGTATCGAGCCGAGGGGGCAATCGCAGCCGCCTTCGTACTCCTCGCTGCACGACATCTCACGTCTGGTTACGACTGGTCTCAAACTATCGGCACCATGAAGGCACGAGTGAATCTGCGAGGTGAAAATGGCCACACCAACTCACCTGCGAGGGAGATAGTCGAAGGAGTGGTCTCCGGCGGTCACTGGGAACACGGAAACGATGCTTCGCCTCCGTACATCTTCTCTCCCGAAGTCTGCGAGTCCAGTTTCATCAACAGGGGAGACTGCACCAAAACGACGAGCGCCTGCCCGCACGATCTGATGAACTGGACCTACCTCGGCAACGACGGCGAGCCCTATCTGAAGTTCGACGTGTCCGGGTTTCGACGTAAAATGAGAAACAAACGCATCGCGTTCGTCGGACCGAGCATGGTTCGTCAGCAAGTGCAGGCATTGGTCTGGACGCTCGGCCACGAGCACGTGGATTGGGACGCTTCGAATCCATCGCTCGAATACTTGGAGGACAAAAATTGCACCGCGAAACGACACTGCATGGTCGATGCACGGGATAACATCACGATCTGCCACCAATTCCTGGGAAGCATGGCCACGCGTGTGTATCGCGAAGGAAACTACACGTTGGATCATTCCCTGAGGGGATTGGGCGATAGCTCGTGCCTGCTCGAGGATGAGATGATCGAAGACATTGCCAGCAACGATCTCGTTTTCGTCCAAACGCTCGCGTGGTGGACGAACCTGAAGAGGCTTCTGGACTCGCCGACGAGTCCGTCGAGGTGGGTCACGGAGATGACGCCTACCGTGTACTACGATGCGGTGGGAGACTTCCTTTCGAAGGTTTCGGAGCGGACCGAGACGGTGTTCGTGCTCGGTCAGACCGGTTCGGATTGCAAGAACAAGACGGAGCCGGAACCATTTTTTGACTCGAATCGCATCGGAAGTCGATATGGCTGGAACCTCGCTCCAAAATTGTGGAATGCATCGTTGGCAGTCATACGGGACATGGAACTCGACGTCCAGGTCGTCGATGCCAGGGAGCCGCTGATGCAGAGCGTACACGCACACCCGTCCCCGGACTGCCTGCACTTCTGCATGAACTCCGCCGCCGTCAACATGTACCTCGACATGTACTGGAACGAAGTGTTCTCTGTCTACGATGGTTGATGCATGTCAATAGATTCGATATACTTGCCGGGCGAAAGGCAAAATGGCTACGATGAATGGGTGATATAATGCAAATAGTTCAACTAACATAATATTCATGTAAATCGTATTGTATGCTCTTGAAAAAGGCGATAAGAGATCCATCCGGCTCGCGCTCGTGAAAGGGACGAACCCACGCAGGGAGTGTTCCGAAGCGGTGATATGATACGACTCCCCGGCGTCCCGACGATCGTATTTTGTTAATCTTCGGGCAAAGATGAGGCCCAAATCGATCGATCGAGGTTTCATGCAGCTAGAGGTAGCAGCTGCGCGCCACGCCCGGACAGTAGCTTCTGCCACTTGGGCAGGCTGCGCCACGCTCGCCAATAATAACGCTCCGAACGGTGCTCCTGTACATGGCAATGTCAATGGCTTTCCGTCTCCTCAAATCTCCGTGACGCCATCGGCGTACCGATGATGATGCCCATCGTTGCCGTAATCGTCCCGGCCTCCGTATCCATCGTGGTGGTGGCGATGTTGGTGGTGGTGGTGGTGATTGCCGTAATAATCGCCGCCCCCTCCGCCCTGGTAGTCCCCGGAATTCGGGACCTCGTGGTTCCCGTACCTCGGCGGGGCGGGGGGGTATCCCCCCCCGTGACCTCCGTCCGGGGCGTACCCCCGAGAGTCCGGGTAGCCCCCCCCTCCGCGGCCGTCGTCGTAGCCGCGGCCGTACCCCCCGTGGGAGGAGGGGCCGCACCCCCCTCCCCCCTCGCCTCCCCCGCCGCCGCCGCCGCCGGAGGCCTCCACGCTGTAGCTCTGGCTCAGCCCGAAGCCCAGGCTGTCGTTGCCTCCGTCGTCGTGGCCGTTTCCTCCGTCGCCGTTGTCGCTGTCCTCCTCCTCGGCCTCCCCGCTCCTGTCCACCCCCTTCTCCTCGATCAGGTGAAAGTGCGCCGCGAGCGCCTTGATGTTGGCCCTCTTCTCCGGGTTCCTCAGCATCGTCTTCAATCGCTTCTTGGCGTTCTGTATGTGCGTCTTGAAGAAGCAGCGTATGCGATCTCGTATCTTCTTGTCGTCGAAGGCCTTGTCGTCGAACTCCCACCCGAACCGTCGGGCCTCGGCCTTGACCCGTAGGACGAGCTCGTTGTTGAACTCCTGCTGATCGCGGGATTGGCACTTGTTCGTGCTGAGCTCGTAATATTGCTTCATGTTCTTTCGCAACAGGTTGTCGAGGGGGGGGAAGGCGGCCCAGTGGAATCGGTCGGTGAGGACCGTGCCGTGGGCGGGGTAGCAACTCGGAGGCGTGCGGGGGTTGGTCCGCACCAACGCCATGGAGAGCAGGAGCTGCTTCCCGATCCTCGGGCGCTCGAGCGCCTGCTCGGCGAGCATGGATGCCTTCTGCGCCTGCCCGACGGTGGTGTCGTCGAGGACCTTGCCCTTCTGGCCCTTGGGCACGGGCTTCGTGGCCGCGCGGGAGGGGGGGAGCGTCGAGGGGTCGAAGCCGGGGGGGTACCCGCCCACCGAGAAGAGGTTGGCGTGGGGCGGTCCCCCTCCCGACGACGACGACTTCTTGGAGTTCACGAGTCGCTTCTTGACCTGCGCCTTGGAGTAGTCGGTGAGCTTGCGCTTCTTCCGCGCCTTCGTCTCGTTGTTGTCGATGGTGTTGGCGGCGCTCAGTATCAGGTCCATGGGGAGGGCGCCCTTGGACTTCACGGGGGTGGTGTCCGGTCCCCCGGCGGCGGCGGCCTCCGCATCGTCCTCGCGCTTGATCCCAGTGGGCTGCTCGTCTTCCCGGTACGATCGGGGCTTGACCGCCGGGCTGGCCGAGACCGAGCTCAGCAGGTCGAGGGGGCTGCGCGCCGGCCTCCTCTCCTCGTCCTTCGCCCTCCTCTCCCCCTCGGGAGTGCTCGGCCCTCCGCCCCTCTCGTCCCTCCCATCCCCGCTTCCGTGCGCTCGCGGGGGGTGCGGCGGGCCCGATACCCTCCTGACGTCCCTGGGCGGCTTGATCGCCGAGAAGTTCGCCATGGGGCTCATTCCGCCCACCTCCACCACCGGCGCCCCCATCCCGGGCATGTGGACGGTCGGGGGCATCCCACCGCTGTGGTGGGATCCTCCCCCTCCCGGTCCCATCATCATCATGGGACCGCCGTAATAGGGATGGGGATCCTGGGGATGATGGCGGTACGGCGCGCCGTACGGGCCGCCGGAGCCGCCGCCGCCGCGGGAGGAGGACGCGCCGGGCGGGCCGGGGGGACCCCCCACGCTGTGCCTCCCCCCGCGCTTGGCCCGGGACGTCGGTCCCGGGGCCGAGGCGTCGACGTCGGATCGGGGATCGAAGTGCTGGTACTGGTACACGTAGTGGGGGCTCCCCGGCGGCGGGGGCGGACCGCCCCCCCGTCCTCCTCCTCCGCTGCTTCCGGGCGGGGGGGGAGGGCCGGCGTAGTAGGCCGACGAGGGCGCCCCGGGGGTGATGCGCGGGAAGGATCCGGGGGGATGGCGGTGGGAGGGCGAGCCGGGATGGTGCTGCTGGCCGTAGTATCCGTAGGGCGTGGCGTGGGTCTGGTGGACGTGCGGGCCGGAGGAGGAGGCGGCGGGGCCTCCGCTGGGAGGACCCTCGGCGGTGCCGCCGCTGGGGAGATCGGAGGGCGAGATGGTGGACATGGTCTCGTCGACGGTCGCCGGCGTCGCGACCTCCGTAGTGTTCTCCTTCCCGTCCTTCGGCTTGGTCGCCGACGGCGGGCCGTCCGCCGGAGTCTTGGGCCCGTCGTCCTCCGCCGGATTCGGACTGCCCCGGGGCTCGTCCCGGGGCCGCGACCCGCCCCTCCCGGCGGCCTCCTCGTCCGCTCCGTCCTCGTTGCCTCCCTCCTCCTTCACGACGGCGGGTCCATCTGACGTGGTCTGCCCCGCTTTAGGATCGTGCACCGGCTGGGGCCCATCCTCCGATGCGCCGCCCTCCTTTTCCTCTCCCTGCTTCTCGCCACCATCGCCATCTGCCTGAGGAGCCTGCCCCGGAACCTGGCCGGGAGGCCCCGACGCGGGCGGCGCCCCCGGATGGGGAGGAGGAGCCCCGGGATAGCCGGGGTACCCCGGCGGCGGCATGGCGGGATGGGGGCCACCGTAACCGTACATCATCCCGGGATGGGGAGGGGGGTAGGGCATCATGCCCGGATGATGGGGGGGAGGATAGCCGTAGTATCCCGGCGGCGCGCCGGGAGGAGGGGGGGCGCCGGGGGGACCCCTCGGAGGACCGGGGGGAGCCCCGGGAGGGGGGGGGGCTCCTCGACCGCCGTAGGTCCCCGGGGGTCCGGGGGGCGGAGGCTGGTGCCACGGCGGAGGGGGGGCGTAGTGTCCGTACATCATGTGGGGTGGCATGCCGGGGTGGTGGTGACCCATCTGGCCGGGGTGACCGTGAGGAGGAGGGGGGGGCGGGGGATAGGTCGGATGGCCCCCCTGCGGCTGGGGCGCCTGTGGATGTTGGGGAGCGCCGGGCTGCGGTCCCCCTCCCGCTCCCCCCGCTCCTTGGCTCCGGGCCTGGGCCGTGGCCTCCTGCCTCGCCGCCTCCTTCCGGGACGCCTGCTCGGAGGGGGCGGAGACCACGGGGGGCTGCTGGGGCTGCTGTTGCTTCGCACCCCCCGAGGGTGGGGCGGGAGTCACGGCCGCCGCGGCAGCGGCCGCCTGCTCGGCCTTGTGCTCCGCAGAGGCGGAGGGCTGGGAGACCACGGGAGGCTGGTTGTCCATGACGTCGCCGCTGGGAGGCATCGCACCGGAGGCAGCAGCTGGATGTGTGGCAATGAGGCCCGCGCTTCGACGACGACGACCCTCGATGTCTCGTCCACGATGACGGCGGGCGGACTGCGACTGCGCTGCGGAGGATGGCGCCCCCTGACCTCTCGGCGGCAAATTGAAATTGGAAACGGAGACGACGGAGACGACGATGAAGGCCGTGAGTCGCACCGATGGGAGGAAGATGGAGCCGCGATAGGGAGGAATACGGCGCTGCGATGGCAATAGGGGAGCGATAGGCAGGAGATAGATAGGACGCTCGAATTATTGGTTTGTAGCAGCGCCGCGCGATGTCGACGCAATTGCCATTGTGCTGGATATTATTTGATGCCCTTGCTTGCTTGCTTGCCTTGCTTGTTGACGCACCGTGTTCGAGCTCCTTGCTTTGCCGTCCCTTGTTGGCGTGAAGCTATCTTTTGTAGGCGGCAAATTCCCAAGGGCTAACGAAATAAAGATTGCATTTTTTATTTTTTGTGCGAGATTTATGATCTGGGACGTGGTTCGAGCTTCGTCGAAGGACGATCCAGATGATAGGTACAACATGAGCAAGATGTCAAGCAAGGTGAAGCATTGCAGTACCACACCATACGATACCTGCAACATGATGTCTGCACCATACAATCCAACTTGGAGATTTAAATGCTTCAACTGGGCCCTGCTTCGAAGTGTATGACAAAAGAGAGAGATGTACCTACAATGTTATCAGCAAGGGAAATCATGGAGTTTTCAGCTCTCGGTCTCGGTTCAACACCTTCTTCTTGTTATTGTGATTTGAATCGGTGTGTGATGTTAGTGCTCTTTCTGTCTGTTGTTGCACTGTATTCCTATTTTAATTTGGATTTGGATTTGGATTTGGATTTGGATTTGGATTTGGATTTGGATTTGGATTTGAAGTAATGTTGGAATTCATGTGCTTTGTCGGAGAGAGTTGCTTCAAATTTGCAGTGGCCTAATGTCTAAGGTTTGTAGAGAGTTCTCCACAGGGTTCTAAAAGATAACTGAGGGTCTGAAGCTGAGAGAGATGAATGACAATGCCAATGGGTTGTGTGGTGAGATTTCCAGCTGTGCCAAGAAGTTCATGTATATCTAAGTGTTGGTCTTTGAACTTTGAACAGCAATCGTGGAAAGCACAGGGCCATTTTGCAGTTCACGCTACCATTTATTTATGACACAACTTAGATTTACTTTGAAGAAGCAAATGAGAGATTATGCAACATATGTAGTCAAAGATGTCTGCGCTCACATCATTGTCATCCCGCCGGAATCCCAATGTTTGATTGATCTTGATTTTTTGACGAGCGATGAGTGGTAAGTTGATTTTTTAATATTTTAATAATGAAGCTTGCATATTCATATTCTCGTTTGATGGTCCGCAGATAAAAAATCAAAAAATCGTACTAGATAGGTACACATGTGTGTTGTGTGTAAAATATGGTTCGTACGTTCATTAATTTTTGTCGAGTATTCCATTACTCCTATGCCACCGCGGGATAAAGAAGGTAAAAACCGCCAAAATTTTGCCACCGCGATGTCACAAATTTGACGTCCACGGTGGTGCGCGCAAACGGAATGATTGACATAGTTGGGAATCAATACTGATCGACACGAGTAATTTCGAACGTGATGACAACGGGCGGAAGGCTGAACGTTCGACCGAAAGCACCAATTATAGATTTTCGCGTAAATATTCGATACTGTATCCTACGAACGTAGTGGCATAGATAGAGTCTCTCTGTAAGAATAATCGTGGAATAAATTGTTCAATGGCCGATCAATCCACATTTTCTTTCTTCTTTTGGAGAAAAAAGAGGGAAACATACGACTCAAATCGATTCAAATATCTTTAAACGATGCCCAAATTTGCAGCAATCGGTCTTCGTGGCAGAAAACGAGAACACGATGTGCTGCCGATGGGGGCTGCGGGAAGTTGGCTCTGAGGACACTGTGGATCGAGTTTATGGAATCATGGGAAGTCCCCAAGTCCCCTCGATCTCATGCTATCTCTGACTCATGATCACAGCATCAGGCACAGCCATTCACACAAGACCCGCCTGTCTTATGCATGTAATACCTGGTACCTACCACCATACATCATGGGCCTCAAAATGTGCTGGATGGGTTGGCTAATCTACCAAGATGATCGGCACAAATCCTGTGTTGTGGGTGGCGGTGGCGGTGGCGGTGGCACCCTTGGGGTTAAAAATGCCAAGACCAAGAAAGTGTCAAGGCGCTAAGAATGAGAATAAGAATAAGAATAAGAAGTTCGCACTCCCACAAATACCCACAAATGGTAGGGCTCTATGAGCATGTGACGCATCCAATTAAACACTCGATAGGCATAGGTAGTATGACATTGTAAAACGGAACAATATTTGTGCTGCTCAATCCACTTGCACTTGCATTTAATGTTGCTGCCACTTTATTCATGGACTCATATGCTACAAGAGTTGTGAGAGACAGTAACAGTGTGTTTGCAATCAATGAATTCATAAGTAGAAACTCCATATAAGTAGAAGATCTAAATTCAAACTTAATGAGTATCTGTTGAGGAGAAGTTATTGTGATTGTGGTGTGCCAATCATGTTCATGTGAGATGTGTGTCGGTGTTCACGGAACATATGCAGCATGGCTTCAACGAGCTCGTACGGCATCACCGTTAGTGCATGTATCTACACAACAAGCTCGTCTTTCAACTTCAATGTCTCCAGATGTTCTTGACCATACACATTGGGTGCTGCCCTCCGCTGTCACCTTCTGGCCAATGTTCTCTTAACTGCCACGCGGATTTTTCCTTGGTGCCATTGATGGAATTGATTGTGTCCTTTGTGTGCTGTAACTGTAACACCTCATCAATCAAAATGTGATGATTTACATTGTGTGGGATGTCACTAGCCACCGGGGAGTTCTAACTTATCTAAAATGTCTAATGATTCTCCTTCACCTTTAGGTTGACAAGATGCTTGCGATCATGGCAATCATGGATGACAAGAATCTGGACAAACTGTGTGGCCGGGAAACTTCAAGGTCTCCCTGAGCAGCCAGTCTAAGTGGTGCACAATGGAGGACAGAAAGTTGTGCCCATATACTCTGTGATGGCCCACGTGCATATCCAGAAAAATTGTGTGGCGACTATTGGGTCTGTCTCCTGCATCCTGTTCCTCTGCTACTTGTACAAGTGTAAACCCACTCTGTCCGGTCTCGGACGGGGAATATGCAGTCACGTTTGGCCTCATATCTTGGCTTCTAGTAGGCTGATTTGCTTCATTTTAAGCCCAATGTAGATGCAGTTGGGAATGAACTCAATATAGATTGATCCTGATACTCATAAATAGGCTCAGGTGTGTTCAACACCCCGCACCAACGGTCGCAAGTCAGAGCGTCCAATGATGCGTGCGGACAGAGTGGAAACATCTAGCTTTCCTCTTGTTTTTTTGGGATATAATAATAATAACATGGGCGAAGCTAGTTAGGGTCGTTTTCACGTATGTAGAAATTGGTACGTGAGCATTCCCCAAGGGGAATATAATTAATTCCTACATATTTTTGTGTAGATTTAATACCGAAACCTGACTGAGAGGGCATTTTCGGACAGACTGGTTTTACACTTGTATGCTTTCTTGTACAATGTGATATTGATATGGATATGAACTGTTACTCCATGTCATGGTAGTAACAAGAACAGGATGGCAGTGAGGACTTTTATTCATATAATCAGCCAAATGCCTATGCACTACTGTGAGCTATACTCATTATACAAACAATTCCACCACATAACCTTGTGTCCCTAGGAGATCATCTATATGCACATTCGACACGAGTCAAGATCAAGGGAGATTGCTCTTGAGAGGCAGGATCAAATATATCTTAACAATCAACAGTGAAACCTAAGGATATCGTATAGTAAGTGTCAAACCTTGAGAAGTTCTATCTTCCCTTATCCATTATCATCAAGATATAAGAGATAGGGGTGGAATGAAAAGAGAAAAATTCGAAATGCCCTTTAGGCCATCCAAGGGTCTTGGGTCAGCAACCAGGTGAAGCATTGCTATCTCAGCCCCTCCATTGTTGCCATGGGTA
>JALLBE010003035.1:0-11120 GCA_036939795.1 Thalassiosira mediterranea | reverse complement strand
GTCGCCTGTCGCGCGCCCATCACAGCCTTGATGCTTTGATGTGGAATTCTTTCTCTTCTTCTCTGTTCTCTCTTCTCTCTTCTCTCTTATCGTACCCTCTCTTTCGGGAATAAAGATTTTTTATGGCGCAATTGAACTAGGGGTTTGGGTATAGAGCGCATGTGCGCGTGCGCACATTTACCTCGCACCTGGCCGAGGCCCTTAAAGCTAGAGAAAGCTAGTGTGACATATTGAGTGTCACACCTACCACGTACGTAGAACTGTACCAGTATGAAAAAATTGTGCGGCGCACGTGCGCGATGCGCACATTTATCTCGAAATCGGCGCACTATACCCAAACCCCTAAATTGAACACACAAATGACACAATTGATCTGAAGGATCTCTAACTCACCTCTCCCCTGACGTCGCCTCTCCCTCTCGCGATGCCTCCGTCGGGCGTCGGCTCTCCCGCTCAGTGACTCGAAGATGGAGACTACCGCTCGTTCCACAGCGAGGTGTTCGACGAGCCCTTCTTCGCCGACTCCCCTCCCGCGCGCGGAGATCGCGCCGTTGCCAGGCCGTGCATCTGCGACGCGCGCGGAGGAGTTGCCACGCGACGACGATTCGCCGTTCGCCGCCGTTCGAGGACCCGGCATCGCCCGTGCCCCTCGCCTCCCCCGTGGCCTCCTTCCTGTCCGGGCCGTCGCCGCCGTATATATCCTCCAGCACCTCCACCACCAGCTGGAACAACACCGGCTGCCAGTCCGCGCACGACAGTATGACGTCGACGCTTGCGGGGCTGGCCAGGAAGGACGAAAGCAGGTCGAACATCCACCGCTCCTTCTGCTCGGGCGCACGTTGATTTCGCGGGGACGGCGCTGCGCTTTGCTTCGGTGACGCGCCCCTTCACGCAACCGAGTGGAGCAGCGCTTGAGGATGATTAGGGGGTCATGAGACCAGATTTTCCTCGCGGCGAGGCGAAGGCGTGCTTCCCTAGGATGGGGTTCTCGCATGCGCTGGTGGTGCTCACCGTACTGTGTGTCTGGATTGGTGGTCATCAACGTGCCGTAAACTTGCTCGGAATACCTCGCCCGCAGCGACTACATTATTTGGCGAGGGGAGCGCAAGCGGCGGCAACGACACTGATGAGATATCCCTCGCAACATCTAGGTTGGAGTCATCGGCACCCTCTTCCAGGTCACTTTCATGATGGGTTCGCTTGGGGATCGCCGCTCCTGCTTCATCGTGACCCTTGCACTCTTGGTATCGGGCACGTTGGTAACTGGCGGAGTGCTGCGTGGGATTCGACAGAGATCACGACACGAGCGTGAGGTGGGGCGGGGATGCTCACGGTGTGAGTTTAGTCGGACCGTTGTTGCCGGTGGCAACGGAATCGGTCGGTGGCGACGCGGCCGAGG
Source organism: Thalassiosira mediterranea (assembly GCA_036939795.1). NCBI lineage: Eukaryota > Bacillariophyta > Thalassiosirophyceae > Thalassiosirales > Thalassiosiraceae > Thalassiosira > Thalassiosira mediterranea. The sequence goes on along the minus strand of JALLBE010003035.1, from coordinate 9,721 downwards.
AGGGTGGGGCGTGCTCCCTGAGCTAGAACACGGTGGTCGTTATGCTTCAGTTGAGCTGCAACGCATGCAGCGCAATATTAGTACCACCGTCCCTGGCGGCGAGGGATGTGGGGGTCATGGAGACGGCATGGGTTGACGGAACAGGGGTGACGACAGGTGACGACGACGGGACAGCCATAGTCCTGGGGTTGGGGAAGCCGCCGTACACCTCTTATTGTTCAACCTGATCATACTGGCATATTTGGCGATCGCTGTGTACTTCGACGGGAAGTCTGATGCCTCTTGCCACCAGAGTGCTGGGCATTCGCTACTATGCACGACATTGAACTAGTTCCCGTTGGGCAGAAGCAATGGTGTCGATTGCATTGCGGTAGCGAGATAATATTTACACTACATTACCATCTACTTCACAAGAGTGATGCAGACATCTGCAACATTCGTTCCAGTCGGCCCTGTCATCACCAGAGGCTTCGTTTCCTCGGTTTCATCAAAGAATGTGTACGCATCGTGGTTTTTCATGCTCTCCTTCGCCGCTTCGATGGTCTCATCGTTCACTATGCCTCCATAAACGATGGCACCCGCAGCATCTGTAGGACCATCTGTGCCATCTGTGCCGACGCTAGCAAGTACTACATCTCTCAAGCCCATCTCCTTCATTTTCAATGCTGCAGACGGCCTCCCTTTCCTTTGCAGTTTGTTGGCAGGGTGACAATTGTTTCACCCCCAGCGATAAGGGCCGCAGGAAGAGATCCAAGGGGGTACTTTGAATCAGAGTTTCTCTGGCGGGAAATCATCTCTGCCATTGCAATGTATGAGCCCGCAACACATGATGCCTCCCCATCGACGCGTGTTCCCAGCACGATTGGGTTGTATCCAAGTTTATTTGCCTTGTCAGCTGCAGCCATGACCGCAGCATAATTATTGCCCACAAGTATCGTTTCACTGAGCAATCGCACTCCTTCCCCAGAACTAACCTCGGAAGAAAAGGCTGGGTGGGAAGACTTTGGTGTATCTTCCAGCTCGCCAGTTTTGCCGGACTGGAGCAACTCCAACACAGTCTGCGGTAATTCGTGCTTACCACCAGCATTCAAACCGAACTCGTCGACAAGACGACAGGCATCCTCCCAGTTGCTCTCATCTGGCACTGTCGGTCCGGAGGCAATCAAGTCCAAGGGGTCCCCAATGATATCACTCAAGACCAAACTCAGCACAGTTGCAGGATACGCCGCAGCTGTGAGCCTCCCGCCCTTCCCCTTTTCCAGCCTCTTCCTAATGACATTCATGTTTTCAATNATACGCCGCAGCTGTGAGCCTCCCGCCCTTCCCCTTTTCCAGCCTCTTCCTAATGACATTCATGTTTTCAATGGGCATGCCCGATTCAAGCAACCGCGAGTTTGTTGCCATCAAATCTTCCAAAGTGAGGCCATCTCTCGGTGAACAGAACAGGGCAGACCCACCGCCGCTGATGCAAGCTATAACCAAAGTCTTCTCGTCAGCGGACGTAGCCATTTCCAGTATTTCGTCAGCTCCTGCCACTGATCTCGAGTCCGGAACAGGATGTGATGCAGATCTGACAGAGATGTTGTGTTTTTCGTTCAGCATCTTGATTTCTTCATCTGTGGCGTGGTCATCTTTGATTATCACAACTCCGCCTACAGTGGGCACTGGAACCTTCGCTCCGGACAATGATTCCGATAGTACTCCTGTGGTCGCAATCGCCATCGCAGCAGATGCTTTACCGAAGCTTATCACGTTGATTTTCTCAAAATCAGACAAATCGTAGACCAACTGACTGTCAGCGTCTCGCTCCTCTTTCGCCACGAGCTTGGCCTTATCTCCGTCCCAATCTACCGACAGCCGATCGCGCACGGCCACAATAGGATCCACCGCCTGAATTGCCGCATCTACCATTTTCAGAGCGTCTTCTTTCATCTGCACTTCGTTCGCCGTCATCTCGCTCGCTGCAGCCAACGACGACGCGCGCTTGACGGGCTGATCCAGCCACGCGCCCCTACTCTTTGGCGAGAGATATCTTCCATTGCTTGTGGCGAAGATGCTCTTCCTACGCTGCACGTGGGCCGACGAGCGTGAAGCGTCCGAGACGAAGGCGGCAGCGGGGGCCTTCACCAGCGATCGCCATCTGCGGGTCGACGTCGCCGACACCGAGACGACTTTGACGCCGAACATGACTGCGGCCAAGGTGGTGAGAGAGCGCAGGCGCCTGGCGATGGGGACGGCGGATCGATGGACCATGGCGGCAGCGGCTTGGCGTTCGTTCGCCCCCCGCTCCTCTCGATCCAAATTATGCCCGTTGGTCTCACCGATTCTATCTTCAACGCGCCGACGTCGACGTCGTATCGACCGTCGCCATGCGTGTGTGATTTACCTTGATTGAGGAAGGTGTCAAAAGATCAATAAGATCCAGTTACTCAAAGATACCTATTCCCACGTGAAATGATACCTTTATGCGTACGTGCCGCGTCACGCGTCAGCCAAGATGATGTGCCTGGTGTATGTACACCGACCGTGTGGCTCGCATAAAATCGGATCGACCATTCGCTCGAACTCACGTCGAGGCACGCGAGGGCGCGAGAGACGAAGGTCGCAATAGCGGGGACGAAGCGGGCCCATCTCATCGGGGCACTGTCCATCTGCGTAGGCTGTGACAACCATGGTGTCGTCAAGCCAGCGGTACGGCGCCAGTGCCACCCTAATTTCGGCGGCTTTGTTCGTCCTCACTTACTGGCCGACTGTATCGGTGGGATTCGTTTCGCCCAAGCCAGCAACGATACGCCAACAACCTCTCCAGACCCGATGCAGCGCTAAGAAGGATTCGTCGGAATTGTTCTCGGAAGAGGCGATCAGCGACTTTTGCCAAGGAACGAACGAGTTTTGGAAAAATCTGGTGATCGAGCCGGTCCGCAACTATGTGGAGACGCAACCGGCAGAGTCTACGGTCACCGCAACCTCTGATGCCCTCACGAAATTGACGGCACCGCCAGAGAGGCCGGGGATCCCGCGCCCAGTTTGGCTCACCATCCTAGGGAGCGTTCCCACCGGGTTGGTGTGGTATGGATACTATAAATTCAGCGTGGAAGAAGAGCTTTATCAGTATGAAATGCAAGAGACGGGCAAAGTCAGTGGGGCCGGCGGTTATGGCACACTCTTTCCCTTCGTGTTTGGAGTGTTGATTGGGTTTCCTCTGTCTTTCCTGCACATACCTGGAGGTGAATTTCTGGTTGAGGCTGCAGGAGCGTGGATTCTACTTGGGCAAGTCAATCTTTACAAACGTGTCAACGAACTATGCACGGAAGACGATGGTGTCAAATCTGAGCTTGGTCTGACAGAACCCCCTCTTTATGAATGGTGGGCACTGTTGCCCCCACCTCTTGATGTGGTGGTTGGATTGCGACAAGTGCATTTCTTGAGTGAATACTGGAGGGTGAAGAGGGGCTATCCTTATGACAAGGATGTGATTGCAGAGGAGTTATTTCCATTCATTAGCATGAAGGAGAGGTTCACCTTGAAGCAGTTTTTCAGAAGGCCAAAGCATTGGTTCTGGTTCACAAAAGAGTGGGAAGATTTTGACATCCCTTTCTTGCAGGATTAGCTTAAAAATGCTCTCTTGGTGTGTCCCTTTAGGCTATCACACTATAATGCAACAAGTCTGTGACACTGTCCTGAAGGGTATATTGTAATGATCATGAGTTGATAAAACCAACAATCTGCATATACTATGGAATATGGTCCACGTATTCAATGCATATGCTGTTGGCTATTTTGGGCCTGACGAGTGGGAATAGCGGAGCAATGGACGGAATGACAACCAGGGGGTTCATGTGCCAGTCACTTGGCAATAGGGACTGGGAGTGGGCCAGCCCAGTATGGTCTAGGCCGGTGCTTTGGCTCATCATCATCACCGTCATCCATCAGCCAGAGTTATCACATTTCTTGATCAGATAGAGAAACAATGACCACTAAAAAAGATATCAAGTGTGTGATCTTAGTCTGCCACTGTTGTTGTAGCTGTGCTGATTGCATGGACTTGGTTTAGTCTTGGTTGAATAAACTGCATGTATAGAAACTTTCTATTTTTTTATCAGTGTCAGGTATCAACAACCAGGATGGTTGGGATGCTGGCAGGAAGCAATTGATGGCCATTGGTCTGATAATGATAATGATATGTGTAGCATTGCTGCATGTATGAAGGGATCATGCAAATGAAGATGACTATTTATGTCTAATGACCATGAACAGACCAGTGCCAGTGTAGTTGGTGAGCTACCTGCGACCATTAGCAAATGAGTGTCGTCATTTGCATTTTGTTATGGTGTTCCTGTGATGACCATATATGTGCACGGCTGTGCCCCCACTTGGTTATTGGCACAACAACAACATCTGCAAATGACTGCTTGAGATGTTATTCACAATATGGTTACAACTTGCATATAAGTGTTCACCCATGATGGAATCAACTTTTTCTGCACATGGTCATGCATTATAATTGTACAGTATTTGATTCAGTATCAAGATCATTGGCAATGTCAATGCGAATGTAGATGTAGATGCAGCATACAATGCATGTCGCCATCACCATTGCCATAGCCAGAAAAATTCCTCAGCAACCCAAACTCATAGTGATCTTCCATACATACACCTACATCTGCATGGCACGTGACATAAATATATCAATATCAATTTAGACTGTGCAGGCTCTTCTCCTCCGAACATGCATCTCATTAGGATCACGAAAGAGGCTCCATGTCCATGAAATGGCGGGTGGAATCTAGTTGAGGGGAGGCTCTTTCTGAGGAAACAGAGCCAGACAACATCTATCGTAGGTACCTACATAGAGATGACATCATCCTTCATTCAGCTTCCTACTGCCTGTCTTCGATCGGGTCCTACAGTAGTATTTTCGGCTTTCCTCTTTCCGCAAAGCTCCGCACACCGCACAAAGCTCCGTGTCCGAATCCACTATTGTACGCGTATGTACCTACGGTATCGTGCAACATCCATCCGTCTCACATCACACATCACACTTCTCACTCCCCGCTCCCCGCTCAGCCCCGCTCCCCACTCCCCACTCCCCACTCTCCCCAGAGTCTCCCCACCACTCAATCGATCGCAGTGCGTGCAACCATCGTCGGCAGCACCCATCATGCTACGCCTCTTCGTGATGGCGGCCCTCATTCGACACGCCGTTGCATCCTTTGGATCAGCGAAACGATTGGTGGCATTTTCCTCGCCAGCGATTGCCGCAACTCGTGCATCAACTTCCATCGCGAACTGCCGAACCAGCTCCCATGGAATCATTCGAAGCGGAAGCAGCTGGTCGCACGTTATGATGAGTGCAGCTGCTGGATCTTTAGAAATCGCTCAGTTTCCCTGTCTAGATGATAATTATGGGTAAGTCCAGGCTGCTGGAAGGATGCTGGAAGAAGGTTGAATTGAAATTGGTCTGCACTCGGCACCTCCAGTCCACATGATTGCATAGCATACCTACATTATCCGACGAGCATCATTCATTATTCGTTGCTCACCTGTGTAGAAAAAACAAACCGCTAATGATGGATGGAACGTGTCGACTCTGCCTGATGTCCCTGCCGAACGTGTTGGACACATCATTTTGTGCATTCGAACGATTACTAACGATGAGTATGATCTCCTTTCAACATTACCTGACCATCCCCAACAGCTATTTGATCCATGACCCCAAGTCCGGTCAAACCGCAGCCGTTGATACCCCGTGTGCTGCATCGTACAAACGTGAGCTCGAAAAAAGGGGCTGGAAGCTGACCCATATTCTGAACACGCACCATCATGGTGACCATGTGGGAGGAAACTTAGATCTGAAAACGGAAGGAGTTCAGGTGTACGGCCCAGCGGTGGATGGGAATATTCCTGGTATGGATGTGGCGCTGAAAGAAGATGACAAAATTTCTTTTGCAAACGCTGATGCAGTGATCATGGGTGAGTGTGGAAGGTATCGGAAGTTCTAATCCACGTTTTGGATAACCCTGACATCATCTTGCCTTTTTCATTGTCTACTCCCCACTTTTCTCGAAGATGTTGGCGGCCACACAGTTGGTCATATTGCGTACTACTTCCCTGGCGAGAACACAGCTTTTGTGGGAGACAGCTTGTTTTCCCTCGGGTGTGGTCGGATGTTTGAGGGCACACCTGAGCAATTTTGGGCTAGCCTGCNGAGACAGCTTGTTTTCCCTCGGGTGTGGTCGGATGTTTGAGGGCACACCTGAGCAATTTTGGGCTAGCCTGCAACGGCTGCGAGATCTACCTGATGAAACTATCATTTACTGTGCTCATGAGTACACTGAGAGTAATGCTCGATTTGCCTTGAGCGTTGAGCCTGGAAATCCTGATCTCGTGAAGAGAGTGGAAGAAATCAAGGCGAAGCGTTCCCGGGGGGAGCCTACGGTTCCGAGTTTGATTGGAGAGGAAAAGCTAACGAATCCATTTTTTAGAGGAGATGTCAGCCCTGAAATCCAGAAAAATGTAGGAGCGAGTGATGGTGATGATGGAGCGGCAATCTTTTACAAGATACGCCAAGGGAAGGACAATTTCCGTGGATAAAGTAGCCAGGTCATCCCCAACATTACTCTCTTCCACGCCTCTCCCAGTATGCGCCCGACATTTGGTGCAGTTTCAGGACAGGATCATTGCTCTGGAGATGTTCCAGTTTCACCAACGCATCTTGGAGATGCAGAAGATCTTCAGAGGAGTCCATATCCAGTTCGATATCTGTTGACCTCAAGCCCTTAATGTTGATGTGAAGCTGGTCAGCCAGGACTGTCGCAGATTCACGCGCAAGATCCATTTCTCGTTGCCGATTTACCCGAGGCAGTTCTATCTGTGCTGATGCATCATTTGGAAACATTTTCTTGATTTTGCTGTAGTATTCCATTGCGGAGTTTGCCTTGCGAGACAGAGAAGTCAAACGTGTAGAGTTCAGTGCATGGTGCGAAAATTTAGTGGCATGGAAACTAGCAAGCGCTTACCTCGTCGTAGTTTGCTGCATCTAATCGCAAGAAAGAGTATTTCAATGATGCACTTCGGGGATCCAATTTGGAGCTCACAAGCCTTGTGATTTTTGCATCCCTGACACCGGGGATGTAGCTTGACTGTGATTTGGTAGTTGATGAGAGGCTATCAATTATACGATGCATTGCTTTTAGTGTTCTGTCGTCTTTCTTCTTGGCGTGACCTTTGCGAGGCTCCTTTTGCTTCGATGGGCGTTCTGCTCCACATATGTCCATTACCGAAATTTCTTGGGTGATAACATCACCATTTTGATGCAGCACACGGACAGTGAAGTTATATAGTATGTGAAGCCGACCTAAGTCATTCCTTGCGCTGCCTATTGCTCCCTTGGCATCTGCTAGAAGTTATCAAGATAGAAACCTTTGGCTTGGTTTTCTCGCATACGCAAATGTGATCCATTGTCTTTCGCCAGGCAATCGACTGCAATGTCGAGAGGATCGCCAGAAAAGCCTAAGCTGACCATTATTTGCTCTCCATTCTGACCTACACTCATATCATGTGATTGTTGGAACACGTCGAGAGCGATTTGATGCAAGATGCCAAGATCGAACAAGTCTGTTGAGCAGAGTGACCCAAATGACCAAATCAGGAGATCATGTGAAGCCACGGATCTTCGGACTACGCCTCTCATCCGTTCAGTGTAGAAGTCCAGTGCTTTGGGCTGCACGGCATACATTATTCCATCTACTTCATAGGTCTTCGAGAGAGAAGTATGTGGCCTGCGAAGCTTTATTTCGCATCCATCATAGGAAAAGAAGGACGACTGCGGCTCGCCATCTGATGATGGGTTTATTTGAACAAAGCACTGATTGCTCATCCTTCTTCACTGCCATGCCAGGTGCCCAGTACCGTATGGGGCCAATCGGATGTTCTTCGATGACAGAAACGCCAAATCAACTGAGGTCAGAGATGTCAGAGAAGAGACCAACGAGTGAGAGTGTTTGCGCATTTTCACGTGTTTGTGAACCAAAACCCACGTTGTACTGATAAGTACTGATAAGTACCGTGCCTCCAAAAGCAGACATACTGAACCCACAGTTGGCGTTGCTGGTCTCGAATGGTAGATGATGGAACGTTGGAGGATTATCCGGTCGATTGTCGACTTCCCGGGCAAAAGGGGAGGGTCCCTGCTTCTAATCGGACAGAACCTTCCCGATATCGCAAGCGTTGACGAGACCTCTCTGAGACTGGCGTTAGCTTCGGAGCTGGGGAAAGATGTTGCCAACAGGTTCGGCCCGAGCTTGCACCGCGTGTTTCGCGATGATTGGGGCGATGATGATGCATCAAATACGAGCGCCCCGCCCTGCATCGACGCAAGGTACATCGTCGCGACGTATAGGGCAACCATATTGGCCCCTACAGCCTTTCACGATCCGAAGACTGCATATCTGAAACTGCTGCAGGACTTTCGTTTCGAGAACGAACGGGATGTACCCGGCGGTAGCTCTACGGATGGAACTGGCAGCGATGAAATCTGTTGGCTCCTGACAGACGTAGCAAAGGTGGCCTCCATAGCTGCCATTTCCATTGGCGAAATGAAATCTACCGGAGGGCTCCTTGAAGATTGCCTTGTGCAGGCAATGAAACCTGTGGGCTTCTCGCCTATCATGGGATGTATCATCACGACAAACATGTTGGCACAAGCGTTGGAATCATGCCCTGCTGTGCTGCAAAATTTTCGTACCCAAATGGTATCTCAGCTCACAGATGATCAACATTTGAATCTTCTGTCTGGTGAAGAGGTGAGTGGATAGGCTCAGTGTATACCCGACGAGAGGGTCACCGTGTAACGTAGATTTCTCTGCACACATGTCTAAACTGGTCCGTCTGGAAAGGACAAAGCGTTGAATGCGTTCCTCAGACAATCAAACAGAGTAATAGGTGCGCATCGTAGGCATCTCTTCCAACAAAGGCGCCTACGAAAGACCCTTGCTGCGTGGAGGAAGGATCTAATGTTGGTGCAACGGGCACAACGGTGGAGGAAGGAAGAGTATTTTTCAGCTTGGTTAACTACTACGAAGATACGCAGACAGTCGCGAATATTCACACTTATTTCCAACGAGAACTACTGCAGGTCCAGGGGGCGCAGATCTCTTCAAAAGATGATGAAGCATATGAGCAACATGAGAAGGATCAAGCGATGCTATACGAGCGACCGAGAAAAGAATTATCATGCTGGGTTCGGTCATCTTCGGTTACTGTGGAAGAAGCACAGGCTGCGAAGGTCGTTCTTCAATTGGATGGCGCACTGTGCAACTGGGCAGAAGCAAGATTTGGCGAAAAAGTGGAACCAAACGAAGGTGATCAGGCAAGTCTTCCACCACTTTCGCGCCTATGCGATGTCAGAGATCAAGTCTCGGAAGGATGCCAGGAAAGCCTCGATGCAACAAGGAATATTGCGAAAACACATCGACGATATCAACATGTTGTCAAACAGGCCCGGCGGTACCGCCGTACCCGAATCGATACTGGCCAAACGTGAACTGGCTCGGCAGCACGACGAGGCTAGAGATAGGGAGATGAAGCACAGGAGGGAGCTCGACGCGGATATCCTCTCTCGGCAGCGGCTGGAGAGGAGAGGACGCGTCGACGAGGAGCAGTTCGGGCCGTCCGATTCGGCGCCCCCCTCTAAACGGCCCCCTCTAAATTAATCATTTCA
>JALLBE010003031.1:0-14716 GCA_036939795.1 Thalassiosira mediterranea | reverse complement strand
GTTGATGAACCTCTGTGCGTGTATGTACCTAGGTATCTACATACGTACGGTACGGGCGGGCATCTCGAACGTCGTTCCCCGTCATTATATGACTTCCCCCTTTTTACCCCCCTATTTTTGACCGGTGACCGTCCACCCACACAAGCAAACACACAAACTGCACCGTAACCCCCCTTCTGCTATATATGTTAGATGTCTATGAGAACTAGTACAAAGTCACAGGGAAAGATCAGAACCACTTCTGTGGTCAACGTTGACCAAAAAAGCTTTTGCTTTCGAAAAATGCTTTTAGTGACCAATGTTTTAAGCTTGTTCGCCAAAAATACTTTCAAGTGTTGTAAATGTTCACACAACAAATCAAACTACATAACCCTCAGCTTCCCTGGCTACATAAAATAGAGATAGAGGTGTTTGTTGAGTTTTTAGTCAGAAGTTTATTTTTTAGCTAATTTGACCCATGTGAGATCTGCTTCACCCTGAAGTTTTGACTTAGTCCAACTTGACAAAAGCTGAGGATTGGGCCATCCCATCTAGAGAACCAATGTGCTAGGAGAGACCTCAAAATCAAAGTGTGAAATTGGAGCATTGCTGGGGGTGATTTGTTGTTATTCAATTGCATCTATTTTGGATAGGGACCTAGGATAGGTGTTGCTCTCAGTACTGAGAGAAATAAATGTTTCAAGTGACCAATGGGTGATCATCATTTCTGTTCTCGTATGCTTTTGGATTTGGAGCATGGAGACAAATGGAGAACATAATAACTACACCAACACACCACGTATGACTATGACCCTATTGCTATTGGTACTATGTTTTTTTGTTTCTTGTCTCATAACTCTCTGGTTAGACAATTCTAAACAAAGTTAGTAAAAATACCAGATTAGGATTAGGACAGAGTGCAAACTACAATTGCTGATGTTGCTATTCATGTCGTGTTTTGGCTGGACCACAATAATACTGGTACAAAACTAGATTAGATGAGGCGCTTCCATTTCAGCCCATCTTGGGTTGTGTGCACTGTTGCAATTGGCATTGGCTATTGATGCTTACTGTGTGATGATAACACAAGGGTAGTATTGTATGATGATGTAGGGGCATGTGTGGGTAAAAGGCGGAGTCATCTCATGCAGATCTGCTTGTCAAAAGCAAAAGCAAAAGCAAAAGCAAAAGCAAAAGCAAAAGCAAAAGCAGTCTCTGCAATCGAACGCTCTACCACTGAGCTATACGTGCCACATGAAGCACGCAACGTGAGTCGAACACGTGACCATTCGAAATTTGCTGAGGCAAGTTGCCACTGCTTCCATTACTTGGTGCTCCACAGGCAATTCCTGTCATTCGATATCTTCTGCTAGATAGGGTCACAAACAAATGTCATGGGAAAACCCAAACTCCACGGGGTATCAACGAAGTCACGCCTGGTCACGCGGGCAGAATCAAGTGACCATGACCACAGAGAAAAAACACCGCGTCGGTCGCTGCTTCGGGCGGGTTGTCCGTTGATCAGCCACGGGCGATCACGGACGCATTTTTTCGAGTTTTTCACGCCGACAACAAAGCCCTCCGGCGATCCGCTCCCTCGCCCGCCCGCCCCTCGCCGAAGGAAACCAGCCCGCCGTACGTGCTCGCCATCATAATTCATCCTCACGATACCGGCAAGCACCCCTTGTTGCCTCCTTGGGTGCCTCCTGCCTCCCTCGCCCTTGCCCTTTGGTCGGGTGCTCGTGGAGCACAGAATTGGAAGTGGAATGATGATGTTGGTCTTGGCGAACAAGCTTCGATAGTACCCGGCATTGCATCCCTCTTGTTGAGCATCCCTAGCTAGCATCTGACAGACGGGTCTTTCTGGTTGATTTCAATAATCTACTTTGTATCTCGGTAGAGTTGCGGCATGAGCACGTTATTGAGAGCACGAGCTGCCCCTGAGCTGGGCGGTTCGGAGCTAGCCCGTTCGAAGCTCAAATTCGGATATGGCGCCGCCATCGACGCAGGCAGCTCGGGATCGCGGATCTACATCTATCGCTGGCCCAAGGAAGAGCTCGGCTCCGCTAATGCATTCGCCAAGGTCGAGAAGGAAGCAATATTCAGCGACGAGCGATCCCCCGGCATCAATGAAGAGCATGGACTTGGCATCAGCCTGTTGCAGGAGTTGGTGTCATCCGCGAGGGACGCCCTACCTCGCGATGTAGATCTCGGCGAGGTGCCGATTTATCTCGGAGCCACCGCGGGCATGAGGATAGTCGCCACCGAGTTCGAAGCCGACGTCATGTCCCACATTCGATCGCTGCTGCACGAATCCGGCTTCCTTTTTCGCGACGAGTGGGCGAGGACCATCTCGGGAGAAGAGGAAGGCGTGTACGATTGGCTTGTCGCAAACTACCTGAAAAACGATGGAGACTTCCCGACGTCCGCCACGACCTACGGGGCATTGGATCTGGGCGGCGCGAGCACGCAGATATCGTTTCCGGTGACCAGGCAGAAGGAAGCACAATACCCGTTGCGCATCGACAACGTGGAATACCCATTGTACACTCAGAGTTTCCTCTACTATGGCGTCGACCAGGCTCGAATGCAGTACGACAGCAGGTTCGCGTCGGGGTCAAACAACGTCAATCCTTGCTATCCCACTGGCTACACAGACCCCCTTTCGGATGTCTCGGGCTCATCTAACTGGGAAGAATGTCTCGATGGTGTCGCAAAGCTCTTTGACCAAATCCCAAATTGTGAAGGAGAGCGGTGCATATCAGAGGGAATGCTTCATCCTCCAATTGGCAACGACCAGAAGTTCATTGCCATGTCAGCATTTGTCTATGCCTGGGACTACTTGGGACTTAAAATCGAGGCAGACACCGACGATTTGAATGCAATGAACGAGAGAGCGATGCGGGTGTGCAATTTGACTCATAGGCAACAGTTGGCCCGGTATGAACGGCACATGGAGCGCAAACCGCACAAAAGAAAGACTATCAAACCCCACGCGCAGTGCTTCAATGCTGCATTCTCCTTTCACTTGCTCTCAAAGGCCTATGGCATGCCACTGGATCGAACGCCCATCGAGATATACTACGACATCAATGGTACCAAAGTTCAATGGGCCCTGGGGCTGATGTTGGTGGAAGCGAACAAGCTCGGATCCATCTTCAAGGAGAGTGGTCCGCCGCTGGATATATACAGTTACATGGGCAATGCGTATGCATATGTGATGCTTGGCGTTTCCGTGGCAGTCTTGTTCTTGCTGACGTGGGCACTGGGATATTTGCCTTACCGTCTGAAGAGATCCTCTGCCTCCACCCAATATTTCCTCCCCATTGTCAGCCCAAGTGCAATAAAACGGAAGAATAGTGAAGACGTGATGAGTGGAATACATGAGTAGAGATAGAACGAAATCGGTGAACGGTCGCGAACCAATCAATAGTGTTGAATTAGTAACAGTTTTGCATGATAAGTCTATGCTTCAGCAATATCTTCAACAATCCAGCAGCTCCAACAATAGATTGTGGAAGCGTTTATCATTCAAAATCGCTCTATGCTCAGCAGCCTCTATCTCATGGACCGTCAGATCGCACTTTGCTTCCCATGACCGACAATGTTGAAGACTCCAATAAGCAACCGTTCCATCTCCGGATTTTCTTTCGATGCTGCCACCGATAATATTTTGAGGAGTCTTTTTTGATTCAAGAATAATTCCCTCCTTGATATCATAACCGTCGCTGCCTGTCTTGCTCAGTGACGCATCCTTGTCCAACACAAAAAGTTGGCACGTACTCTGACGCTTATCTGATCCAGCTATTCGAACGGAAGGGTTGCGTTTATAAACACCTGCCACTTCTGTGGGAAGATTGACGCCGTATATAGCAGTCACCTTCTTCACCGGCGGAGGCTCCCACGAAGACAGCGAGAGTGGACCCATCGGGTCTTTTCCGTATACATTTTCCACCAAATCCATTGCTGATTTCAACCCCTCTTTTTGAAGCAACTCTGTGGCTATCCCTAGTGAGAAATGATTCAAAAATTTTTGAATCATTTCAGATGATTCAAAAATTTTTGAATCATTTTTTGTAAACAAATAACAAAAAGTTGATCAATATGACATTCAAGATGCTACTGGGGGTGTTAGAAGACAATGTGAGAGATCTGGGTCAGTCTCACTGAGCAATTTTCCACCCCAAGGTGGTCAAAAATTTGTTCACGCCAAATTCTTGGTTGTTCACATCAAAAACTAATTCATAGTACTAGTTCCTATGTAAAATCCTACAGATTCAAGAATTTTTGAATCATTTTGTCAAAAACTCACTAGGGATATGATATGTCTTTCTGCGTGGCATAAGTAAATCTATCAACTGCATTCGTGTGACAGCGATGGCAGACATTCGAGGAGGCTGCTGGGCTAAAACTGCTTGGCTCCCATTTCACTTGAATCATGAATCTTTCTGGCTCCGGCTTCTTCAACATGAAGCCGTATCTAATTGTTGAAAGATTAGTATGAGATAAAGGATTCATGGCATGTTATCCGCGGCACATAAGACGAAACCAAGATATATTCACCTGACGTTTTCCGTGTTCTTGATATGAGTCCAGATTTGATACATCCTTGAGCCACCTTCTTCCACATCTTGAGCAACGCTGACATTACTCTGGACGATTCCTTTCTTCCAGTCCACACGTCCACTCTGGCCAATAACTCTAATTTCTCCGAGCATAGCCGCACCAATGTCAGCTCCTTTCTTCGCACCCTTCACCACACAACAGCCGAGTTTCCACATGACGGCGCACGGACAACAGAATACCCATTCAAGAAGGCACCAAGCGCATCGGAAGGCCCAAAGAATGTCAAAGTGAAAGATTCCTTTCCGTTGTTTAGGTGCACTGCCAGTCCCAGGTTCCTCGAGATGGATCTGCACGAACGGATAGAGCTTCACAGTCTCTCCGATAGTTGGTGGACACGCAACGAGCCATTGGCTCTCGGGAAATAGCACCTGGAGCGAGGAGAATGCACGCCCTTCTTTTGTCACGTTAGCAAAATCAGTCCGAAGAATCACATCCTCCCCCATCTGAACTGCTATCCGAAGTTTGGTGGGAGGTAGCTTTTTCCTGTTATGTACGAATGAGGTCAGGTTCAAACACTGTCCAGGAAGGGTGATTCTGAGAACAGATTCGTTGCGGACAACAACTGAAGGAATCTGTGGGGGGAGAGGTGCTCCATCAGGCCCAGATTCTTTCACAGATTCTATTGGAAATAGCCATGGGGCGCTGCCCAACGATCTTCCGAGCATCAACCCCTCTTCCTTGTCAAGAAACGCATCCAAACCCATTTTATCTCCATCAATCACACCACGGATAGTTTTTTGTGCACCTATGTGTGGAGCACCCACTGGTACATATGAATGAATGTGTCTGTGGAGTAGGGCACGAAGCGGGCATGCTGAGAATGCGAGTTATCACTGAAATAGAGTTTCACATGGATTCAGTGGTCACTCACTTATCTATCCACTTTCTGCCGTCCACTTCTCCCAGCTTATACAAAACAAAATTTAACAGATAGTGCCCCGTTTTGCAACCCATGCTGTGGCACAGTAATAGTACTGGCATGCTTCCTGACTTTCTGTACAATGTCACGATAGCTTCCATGGTATTGGAGAAGTATCTGTCACGGGATTCTAGTGCAGTTGGCTGGACATATCCCATAGGTCAAAATACTACTGAAATGACCGTGCAGAGAGAAACTTGATCAAGTCTACACATACCGGTATTCTCCAATCGTAGGGTGCCGCGCCCAAGTCCACGCCCTCTCTGTAGCCCTGGGCCATTAACAATTTCAAGACTGGACCAAAAACATAACTCGCAGATTCAGTCAAAGCTCCTGGTGCAAGGTAATCTACTCCTGCGATATCATTTGCCCGCAACGCCGTCCAGAGATAATGAGTGATGAGTGCTGTGCAATGTCTCAAATGCGTAGGAACAAGTGGTTTTCATTGACCTACCAGCAGTCCCAGGAACAGGCCTCTGAATGAGAGAGTCGAGGAACAAAAGCAAAATCGAATCACTATGTAAGTGCATGACGTGAAATATCATCAACCTGTGTGCAGTGCCAACAAATCACTTACCACTTCGACCCCTTCCTTCTCGGAGATCATGTCCGGCTGCAGCCTAATGTGCCATACCCATCGGTTCTTGCACTCCATCTGCTTTAGATACTCCTGGTGCATATCCTCCGAGGATTTGTTGAGCTCCGCCGCCGCCGCCGTCGCCCCCAAGTTGCGCTCGCTCCGATGCTGCTCGTTCTTTCGCAGAGCACCCCCTACGTGAAGTGCATTGAAACCCGCAGACGTAATGTTGAGCCACACCCGCTTGTCCTCCCACGACTTGTGCGGGCTCTTGCGGATGGTGAGACCGGAGCTCATGAAGCCCGGGATAATGAGAACTGGGCGGCGCTTGCCGCTTTTCTTCTGCATCGTGGTTGAGTGCTGTACGATATCCCTACTCCCGAGCGAGCATCAGTCGCGACATGGTCGGGGCGGAGCAATCCTCCCTAGGACCTCGACCGAGGTGATCTAATCCTTGGTTGGGGCAAGTGCAGAGGCGGGCGGGGTGGCCCCACAGTAGGCTGGTGGGTACTGTGCGCATGTGCGCGTGCGCACATATACCGAAATATCGCCCGAGGTCCTCAAAGCTAGAGAAAGCTAGTGTAACCAACCGGGCCTTGTAGAATCAGGCCCCCTTTTGTATTAGTTCCTACGTACAAAATAGCTATGTGCGGCGCACGTGCGCAGTCCGCACATACGCCCCGAAATCTGCGCACAGTACCCACCAGCCTACCCCACAGGGTAGGGTGGCCCGAGTCCGGAGCGCGCGGAGCGGAGTGCGTGCGGATGCGGAGTTGATCAAATTCCGCCCGCCGAGCGAATCGAGAGGCGAGCGTTGGGATATTTCTAAAGGTCACGACATACTTAGACTGCGCTCTAGCTTTGTATCTAGAGTCTATCCGCGAGGCAAGATATTTATTGACGGTCCTATAGTGTTACTACATATGTACCGTATTGTACTGGGTCCTACCTTGGTACTACATAGGGTAGTCCTACGTTCATGACATCTGGAGTGGAGGATGAGGATACCGAGGATACATGGGTGGGAGCAGAGGTAGGAGACTCTCTAGGGCAGGCGTTTCACGAAATCTTACCGTGCTGTCGGAGAACTGTGGTTTGAATTGGTTGGCATCCATTGGCGGCAGCGTCCATCCCTTCCCGAATCCAACAACACAACAGCTCACCACTCACGACGCTCCCAAAAGAACCCCGAAAGCCAGGTGACAACCATCCGGGGTTGGGATGGCTCATTCGA
Source organism: Thalassiosira mediterranea (assembly GCA_036939795.1). Classification (NCBI taxonomy): domain Eukaryota; phylum Bacillariophyta; class Thalassiosirophyceae; order Thalassiosirales; family Thalassiosiraceae; genus Thalassiosira; species Thalassiosira mediterranea. The sequence goes on along the minus strand of JALLBE010003031.1, from coordinate 7,381 downwards.
GGACACTGCACTCAGAGTCCAGCAACTCTTGTGGGAAAGATAAGAAGTTCGTTCTATGAAGTGCTCAATCGATCCCTTTTCTGTAATACTATTTCGTTCATTCTAAGCTCCGCCCTGACCTCGTTGGCCCAAATTCAGACTCCAGAGAATCGCGTCTAAACTAGACGCAGCGCACTGATTATTTGACTGAGCAGATCGGTTACATCAGTGCCTCCGGAGAAACCACCCAATGCTGCTAAAACAAAGTCATGTCCAGGTATCGTTTGTTGCAACTACTGCGTTTTGCATATGGGCCGGTCCAGATGAATGACAGCAACTCGATGATCCTCTATGTTCTGATGTGCATGTTCTCGCTCGCTCCCCACTCGGAAACAATCCTTGGTGTCTGCACGATGGTGTACCATAAATACACTCGCAAGAATATTTTAGATACGGACGAAGATATCCCCCGTTGCGTACACGGCATGCATGCCTATCCCAATGATTCCGAAAGAGCCAATGCTGTCACGCGCACCGGAGTCCTGGTAATTCTCGTCTCTCTGGAGAGCTAGTTCCTCAGGCCAAAGAGAAGCCAAATCTATCTAATAAAATGTGAGCGAGGCAGCAAAACTGTTGTGCATTGTGACTATCATAACAGATCAACGCATGACTTCAGATGGTTTTTGCACGATAGGTAGCCTCACAAATAATACCGATGGCATCAAATACTTCTACTGGCTCAGCCAGAATAGAGGTATTATATTCTGCTCCAGAGAGTATGTATGGTCAGGAAGCGGAAGGATGGAGGGACTGTGTGAGTGTGTCTGAGCGAGTGTAGAGCTAGAAAGGTGTCATATGATGGAGTATGGTACTAGATGTGTCATATGATGTTGTTGGGACTGACTGTTGTGGTTTGTCCGGCCGAGCCTCTTCACAGCATCGGCGAGCGAGGTCATAGCGCCATGAGGCATTGGCCTCAGCACGCGTCTGTACATCATATGGTACATAGGTACTGTACAGACCGTGTGTTTCACCGACTCGAAGGCAATAGAGTACGTATGGTAGTCACATCCGTTTGAGAATGTCAGACCTGAGAGAGAGTAGAGCGATAGGACAGTCGAACAAACCATGCTTTGTTTCCAGGATGAAACATTCTCACTGAACATCCCATGCCACATGCCACATCGTCCAAATTCGTCTCTCGTCTCTGTTGTACTCTCTGAAACCACACATGACACTGCGCAGCTCTTCACACTTGGCTCACAGCAGCTCATAAAACGGCAATCCAACCGACGCATCGAACTAAGTCTTCTAAAATACAAGTGGTATTTTGCAATCATGACTCCAAACAGTGTACACTATGGTGTACACGAACAGACTCGCTCAGTTGAATCTTCACTCCATGGCCAGAGCTCCAACTTCAGTTTGCCCTCAAAAGTCGTCCACGCTCGTACCAACATCGACGTCAAGCTCACTAAAAATGAAACCAACAAGCCAGATGATGCTTTCCTCTACTACTCCAACAACCAAGTTCGGTTGGATACTCTCAAACTGAAAAAGAATCCTGGGAGAGATGGTGATCAGCATGACTCCATCGTCAATACGAAGCGAAGGACAAGATTGTCATTCGAGTTGCATCCGGACCTGGTGATGGAAGACGAGCTGCTTCGTGACGATCATGGCCAAGAAGATATTGGGTTTGAGCACCTGTTGGAGGAACTGTCCATCTATGAATATCGCAGTCGAGGTCGACAGTCAAGTGTGAAGCGAAGTCACTGTTCACATAGGAGTTCAATTTGATGTGGACTGAAATCTACTGAAATGACCCCTGTGGCTTCAACAATTTTGGGATATGATATACCTTATTAGTCTTGTGCGCTATGATTTTGAATCAGCATCAAAGTACAGCTACCTTGATGCTCATGGCTCACCTGTCTGGTGATTTTGATCGAATGGCCGCTCTGCTGGGACAAGTAATTGTGTAATGATAATGAAAAAAGCTTTTGATAAGATATTCCATGATACTTTGAAAGATTTTATCTGGCACACGACGTATTCCAGTAGATTCCAGTAAGCCGATAATGAAACAAGCTTTTGATACTATGCAAGAGTATTGTAGAACTACCTTTATCGTGCATTGTAAACGGTGACGTACCTGTAGTATGAGCCTTGCAATAAAATAAGGAGCGAACCACCACCTAGATGCCAAACCCAGAAACTCCAGCCAAAGGAATATTCTTCAATTGTCTCAACATTCTATCGGCAACTGCTTGCTTCATGCCTAGAGAAATGTGAACTTCTTGTATCAAGCATGGAAGAAGGACATATAAATTATTATGTTAGAGTCCGATGAGTTTGGCCCTGATCACTAACCATGGCTAATGAGAGTGCACCCATGCTATAAAATTTTGAGTTCTGTTCTGTCTCTCGCATGGCTTATTGTGGCCTGTAGGAACCCCATATTGTATTGATCTTTTCTACAGCCCATGTGGCATTGACTGACATCAGTGACGGGAGTACTCTTCGTTGCAATCGTGTAAGGTAACAATGCATTGTACTAAAGCTGGTGGACGTGAAAGCACTGTTTTCCATTGACACATTAAAGGAGTTATGCAAATCTGTCATTAGACAGGTAATCAATTCAGGTTGTACAGTGCCATGTAACAATTCCTCTGGTTCTTCTCCATGCCCGTGACGTACTGCCAATCCTTCTTCGAGCCCACTCGATCGTCGAAGAACACCCACTGCTCTTCGACGCCGTCTCGGGGTGCATTTGGGCTGCCCCCGTCCCCCTTTCCATCTGCGCCGGTTTTATCGGAGGGCAGCGCCCTCTTGGCGCAGGTGGTGTAATGGCCGGAGGATGCCGTTCCTCCGATGTGATGGACCACTCCGCGAAGGTGGTACTCGCCCGGCGAGCCTCCCTTATCCTTGTCGACGAAGGCATCGATGGAGAGGGATTCCTCGAGTGGTATCCTCGCCTAGAGAGGGGCAGGCAGATTTCATGTTAGCAAGTGCAGTGCATCTGCCCGGCAAAGTGTCGAATAAATATCAAATGACTAACCTTATTCTTTCGGAGGACCATCTCCATCACGGGTGGGGCTGGCTCTTTGCCTTCCTTTTCATTAGCATTCTCTCCAGCGTTGGGACTGCTTTTCAGTTCTTGCGTTACTATGAAACGTTTGAAATGAAGGAGAAGAGCCTTCGGACTGCGAGGTAGCATATCAGGAAAGTTAGATTCAACATGATGAGAAATATCATGGAGCCTGTAAAAGCCCACCGACTTACCAGGATGTTATCTCCATCGTCTGTGTGGCCGTCTTCCCTTCCTCGCACTTCTCGCACTTGAGCTCCCTCTTCTCCGGCTGGAAGAACTGCGTGAGTCCTCGCTCCACCGTCCAGTTGTCCGACTCGGTGCCTTCCTCGCCGACGTCCACTGATAGATGGCGGTACATCTCATCCTTCGATCTGTCACGAGAACGACGAGTGATGTGAGTTCAGTACCATATGTTGGATGGCAAATGATAAGTCCAGTGGCATAAAGTTCAATCAACAACGGACTCACCTGGAGTAACCGCAGGAGTCGCACTCAAGGCACACCCGCACGTTCAGACGAAAGTACTCGTCAGTGGGCAGCACAACATGATCCCGCTCCACCGGGGTCGTAGATGCAGCACCTTTCTCCGCCTGCTTGTCGTCCCCGGCCCCCGTCCGGGCAACCTTGTTGGGGTCCTGGTTCTCGTCCGTCTTGTCTCCCTCCGCCGCGGACGGGGTGGGAGCCGCCAGCTCGTCGTGCAGAAAGTCCACGAGGTCCGAAAGGAACTCGTGCGCATCCCGCTGTAGTAGGATTCGGAAAAGGATCGTATCGAGGATGATCAGCCGGGGTATGCCCTAAGAAGAAGAACGGCATCCGCGCAATCCAGCGACGGCACACTCACCTGTTGGTACCCCGCGAACTTGTCCGTCAGCGCGTCCATCCGCGCCTTCAGCGCCACGGGATCGCCGCACTCCCTCCCGCCGTTCCCGATCGACCTTCCCCTCGCCGCCTCCGGGTCGATCGTCGAGGGGCCGCCGCTCGTCGTCGTCGTCGCGCCGTCGTCCCCCAAGTCCAGCGCTCCCACGGCCGCGGCCACCTCCAGCAGGGAGCGCGTCAGCGGAAGCTCCCTCGTCGACGACCCGGCCCGTTGGAGGTCGTACGTGCGATGCAGGTCGCGGAGGAAGCCGGGGAGGCCGAAGAGGGTCTGGAGGGACGCGGAGAGGTAGCACGTGTTGCCCAGGTTCTGCATCCCCGGCGCCGCGCACGGCGGCGGGGCGGGGGGGTTGGCGACCGCGGGCTTCGGGGGCGGGGTGAGCTTGCGCGCCAGCGCGCGGTCGACGGTCGACGGGCCCGGGGGCTTCCCGCCCGACGCCGGCGTGGGGGCGGCGGCGTAGGGGTTGAAATTCAGCCGGCCCTGGGGGGAGGACTTGCGCGCCGGTCCGGGGACGGGGGGCGATCTCCTGGAGGCGATCCTGCTCTGTCCAAGGCGGCTCCGGCCGAGGCGGCTCGGGCCGAGCCTGCCGCTCCTGCCGTAGCTCTTGGCCATCCGGCGCTTGGGCACCTCCTCCGCCCTCCCCTCGTCCCCTTCGCTGCCCTCGGAGCCGCCGCCGTCGTCGACCTCGTCATATGCCCCGGCCAGCACGTCCTCCGTCCCATCTCCCGCGTCGTCGTCCTCCCTGCTCGAGTACCTGGGCCCCTCGTCTGCGCCATCCGTGGCCCCGCCGCCGAAATACCTCGACTTCGACCTGCTCTGGGTCTGCCTCGGGACCGGCGTGGCCTTCACCGCCTCATCTGCGTCTCCTCCCCGGCGGGGCGGCGTGGACGGCGGACCGTTCGAGTTGGACCTCCGGGGGGTGACGCCATCGTCGTCGATGTCGACGCGGGCCTTCTTCTTGGAGGGGGTGGTGAGGGAGGCGCCGTAGGTCGCGGGCGGGGACTGTCGGCGCTTGGAGGCCTCCTTCTTGGCGGAGTCCTTCTTCGCGGAGGCCGTTGGTTTCTTGGCGAAGAAGCTGGCAATCGAACCTTTTTTGGCGGGTGCCTTGGCCTTTTTGGAGGGGGACAGGACCCGGTCTGCGGTGGACATGGGCTCTGACGGCTCCTGGGAGGCATCCGCCTCATCGGAAGCCGGAGGAGATTCGGTCGCATTCTCCTTGTCGGCCTCGTTCGCCTCCTCTGCAGCTGGAGAGGTTCCTGCTTTCTCCACGGATTCCTCGTCGGCCTCATCCTGATCGTCGCCGTCGTCATCATCATCGTCATCGTCCAAGGACAGCCGGAGCTTCTTCCTGCAGCTGGTCGTCGGGCTGGGCCCCTCTTCATTGTCGTCGAACTCGACGTCCGAATCATCATCGACGTGGTCATTTTTGCTCAGGCCTGCCTTCTGCAGCCTGCGCCTCTTCGGCTTCGCATCCTCGTCTTCATCTTGCTCATCCTGCTCCTGTTCCTGCTCCTGCTTCTTCTTAACCGGCTTCCGCCCCTCCACGCTGTCGTCGTCATCCTCGAAGCGGACCCGCGCGTCCTCCTCCTTCTCCTCCTCGTCGTCCAACAGCCTCTCCCGCAGCTCGATGTCCCCGCCGCTGATGCCGTTCAGCTGGCTCAATACGGGACGAACCCTCTTCGCGGGGGTGCGGCCGCGCCTCGAGAGCTTGGAGGGCGTGGCGCCGTGGGGAGACTTGGGGGGCAGGTCGAGCCTTCGGGCGGGGCTGTCGTTCGCGACGACGTTCCCCACGGTCTTCTTGGTCTCCTCCTCAGTCGCGATGGCGTCGTCGCTGGGGGCATCGCCGAGATCTCGTCGTTGCTTGAGGGGGGAGGGTTGGCGGGGATCGCCGTAGTGGGCGTACCCCCCGTCGTTGTCGTCGTCGTTTCCCCCGGGGCGCCTCCGTCCGGGGCTCTGGAAGGAACGCGAATTGGGACGACGCTTGGCGGGGGACATGTACACCCCCCCCGTCCGGGAGGCGGGCGTGATCTGCGTCGCCCGGGCTCGTCGGCCGCCGACCATGCTCCCGGTCCCGTAGGCCTTCTTCGTCCTCCCGGCCGCGAAGCGTCCGCTGCCGGTCGTGCTACTGCTCGTCCTGCCCTCGTCCTCGAACGCGTAGGGATCCTTCCCGCCCTTCCTCACCCTCGCCGCGCGGTGGGCCGCCCTCAGATTCTCCAGGAACGAATCCAGCTCGTGGACGGATCGGGCCGTCCCCCCCCGCCTCGCGGTGCACTCGAACTTCATCTTGCGTCCCTCCAATGTCAGCGTGAGTATCTCCTCCGAGGAACAATGCTGACCCCTCCGTCCTCCCCGACGGCCGTCGTCGTACACCTCCCTCTCGACCGTGGACTTTTTGACCTCGTTGAGGTCGGCGAGGCCGACTCGCCAGTTGCCGTTGGAGCCGGCGTACGCGTGCTTCTTATCGAATTGCAGCGTCGCATCCCGTAGGGGCGGCTTGGGCGGTTGGCCGCGGGGGGTGACGATTATGGAGTCGAATCGACACTGGCGCTGATTTGAAGACGACGACGACGATGACGATGGATGGTGGGTCATCGTCGTCGTGGCGGTGGACGATCCGCGACGGCTCATGGCGATGTTCGACTCTTCGTGCCGTTTCCACTCTCGCCGTCGGTCGTCTCTCGTCTCTCGTCTCTCTCGCCGTTCGCTGGCCTGCCCTCTCTCTCGGGCCTCCTGAGCTCTGAGCTCTATACCTCCCCCGGTCTTCCTCGGCGCAGGGGTCTCTGGGATGGGAGATGGGACCGGATGCGGACGCTCTGTATGTCTGGTGCAGCCGCTTCGCTTCGTCGATGCGCGGAGCGAGTCCGTCGATGGGTCGATCAATGCTTTTTATGCCTCCATCGCCGCGGCGGCGCGGCGGGCGGGGGCCAGGGGGGGGCGACGACCGCCGTAATAGAGTGCTCGCCGCACCAAGGGCCGCACCGCCGCGCCATTTTTGGGGTGACACGAAATCTTTTTCAAAGAGAAGGGAGGTTCTGAAATTCCTTCTCTTTGAAGCTGCACTCTTTTTCTCCACACTGGGCGCGCCAAAACAAGAAAGAGTTGCTTAATTAATTACATCATATATCTTGCTTGCTTGTGGCTACATAGCTGACTTATGTACCAACTTGCTTCACGCACAATTCGACCTCCGCTCGCGGTAGAGCTCCACGTGGAACCCTTCCCGCCCTTTTTCGCGAGTACAGCTGGGCAGGGGTCAATGAATCTATGTACCTAGGTATGTATGTTCTTGTCCGTCAGATCAGTCGTCCCGTTTCCATAGACTCCCGTTACCTAGGCTCAATACTGAGAGTATGTAAAACGTTACCACACCGCCAGTAACTCTATGATTGCCCTAAATTTTTCACGAGCTATGATTTTCAAAAATCTTGAGACAC
>JALLBE010003026.1:0-11068 GCA_036939795.1 Thalassiosira mediterranea | reverse complement strand
CTCTGGCTCTGACTCTGGCTCTGGCTCTGGCTCTGGCTCTGGCTCTGGCTATGGCTCTGGCTCTGGCTCTGGCTCTGGCTCTGGCTCTGGCTCTGGCTCTGGCTATGGCTCTGGCCATGGCTCTGGCTCTGGCTCTGGCTCTGGCCATGGCTCTGGCTATGGCTATGGCAACAATGGAGGACCTGGGATATTAATGCTTCATGTGGGTGTTGTTCCTGGCCCCTTGTTGGTATGTTGGGGTGTTCGAGACTCTGTCACAATTTTTCTGTTTTTTTTTTTTCTGTCTGGGCTCAGGGCCCCTGTCCCAGGAGTATGAGGGATCTATTTTGCACACCAACACTATCATGCCTGTGAACACTTGCCCATGGATTGTGTGTTGGAAACCCAGGTGACTTGGTGGAAAGGAGAAACCACAAGTGTTCCTTGTTGTGAAAAATTAATGTGTTCTACCAAGAAAATTGCGAACAATTTCAGCTGAAATTCTCATAAGAAAGGAATTAAATATAAATTGACTCGCGATGGAAGAGTTTGTATGATGGCCAAAATTTTGAGATCGGCGTCATCGCCATGCTTTGCCAATAATAAATTGTTGGCACTCAGTGAGGGTCAGAAGTGCTACTGGAACGAGAAATCCATGAGGACAACACTCATTGGAGTAGTATGCTCTAGTAGGTTATTGGACTGCACAGAAGAAGAAGACGCCTTTGTGAAGGTTTTGGTCTAAAAATGACCACTTGGGGTAGTTCTGATCTTGCGTAGGTTTGTTAACCTATGCCAGATCTGGCGTAGGTGTCGGATTGGCGTTAAAGGTGATATGTTCATTTTCATAATAATTCTTTTCCTAGATTGAGAATAAGAATGTAGTAGTTTGCGATCTAAGTGGTTGTTCTCATCTTTTGTTTTCATCAAATCCATACATGAGTTCCACGAGCATGCTTTTGGAGTTGGGTTCTGGTACCACAATGATATCCAGCTCCTTGGTATTAGCCATGAAATTACATTATATAAACATGAGAGGTGAGAATCCCCGTGTGGCAGATTGTTGGAAAATCCGTCCGAGTGGCCCAACATGGATCCGCACGCACAAAATAACATGACAACCCACCACCCCCAAAAAACGCATCGCACAAAGCCAAAATCGACTTTTCACATCCCGCCCACATGCCCAACCCAATGAGCCCATCGAGTCGGGTTTACTGTAGAGAGTACAGTACTTGTTGCTAGACCTAAAATTGGTCGGATGGTTGCAGAGATATGGCCTTTGGAACATTTGAAACTCTTGTTAGTATCATTACCATTACGCGTAAAGTTTGAAAACTGTTTCCGATAGGTTTGATGCGGCCGCTCTCAAAAACACGTTTCATAAACGTTGCTAATAAAATCATTCAAATGTTGTCATTCCATCTTGGGCCAATCGGTCAAAAAACCAACAAAATTATCTAGTTGTGAAGCCATCAATTCTCACCTCTCATTGAGCTTCACCTTCACCCAGCTAAAAAGTGACTTTTTGGGGTTCTTGTCATTCGTCATCAAGCAAGAGTGATTAAAGCATCCTGTACAATACGTAGGAAAATATAGTAATTCCTTGGTCTAGCCATGACCATCATCATCATCATCTCCACCACCTCAATAATTCGAGCAAGAGACCTAGGTAGCAAGCTTCGGTCTGATATTACCTAGGTATGCAGTATTTTCCCCCTGAGACTATTGTAACAGCTCCTTCTGTAACATCTTGTATTGTAACATTCAATTTTAAAATTTCGAAATCCGCACGTCTTTCGCGCACAGAAGAAGATGGCAGTTGCATCTTCATTCCTCTACCCCTCCTTTCCTAAATTCTTATTTTGAATTTTCTACAGTCACGTATGTTTTTGATTACACGCACTATTCGGAAAGATTTGGCACAGAAATGATGCCACTGCCAGAGAAATCAAATCACGCCCAAAGAACGCGCCGTTTTTGAGCGTGTGTTTTGAGGCATGTCATCTCTCCCCCGGTTTTTTGAAAGGATAGGATAAAATGGTTTTTAAGTTATAAAACTTATAAATGACAACCTTGTGGAAAAATTAACTCCTACAATTCTATAATGGGGGGTAAGTATAGAGTTGTTAATTAGTGGAAAATGACTGCTTACAAGAATACCTAACGAGGTCATTATATCCCACTCTAGTTATTCAGTCTCCGCCCCCCTCATTTCCGTCAGAATTCAATGACGACGACCATGGCGTCCGTCGCCGCGCTAGCCCCCAGTGTCCCCAGATAGCCCCTCGCTCTCGAGGAGAGAGAGAGAGGGAGAGAGGGAGAGAGAGACTATGGATCACAAGCGCACGAGGAGACGGTCGACGACGACGCCGCGCGTCTTCGCGGGCGGGGACAACAACTCTTCGTCGTCGTCCGGCGCGGCCGGACGATACGGGGAGCTGAGCACCCCCACCGCCGCCGCCTCCTCCTCGAACGACAACAATGAGCGTCCGAGGCCAAAGTCGGCAGGGAAGGAGAGGTCGGCTTCGGGTGAGAGATTGAGAGCGCTCGCTTGCCGTGCGCGAAACCACGCCACGATGTCGTCGCCGCGGCGCGTGGAGGCCCCCGATGGTTCGTTGCAAAAATCACGGGATCGAAGGCATTGGTTACAGATCGAGGTCGAGGGTCGCGGTCGCACCTCCTGGCTGTTCGTGGCATCGTGATGGCAAGGACGAGCTGCGCTTGAGAAATCCATGCCGCGGAAATTGAGAGTCGAGAGATCCGAGCTCGCTTTCCGTCTTTTGTCACACGAGTCGAAACCGTTCGTCTGATAATACGGAGAACGTGCCGACGAAGTGAATTGGAGTGAGAGTCGACGTTGGGCATTGCCGCCACTGATCTCGGATTTTCGTTTGCCGCTCTTGACCAAACAAAAACACAAACCATGATTATCGGGCAGGCTCGAATGCCGAAAGCCAACATCCCTTGTGTGCACATCTTGTGCACCTCATGTCTTGCTCTTTGAGATCGTCGAGACTTCAGGCTCTGTAACCCCTCACGGACCACGGAGTCACTGGAGAATTGGATTGCTCTGGCTGACTGTGATCGTATGATACCCACGTTTGTTTTCCAGCTGGCTTTCGACATTTTGCAAGCGTGCTCGCCGACAACGAAACATTCATTTCTCACTCTACACTTTCGACTCTCGAAACAACGAACCCTTTCGCAGGCCCAAAGTCGCGATCGAAGTCCGCCGGCAGGCTGCGAGCGAGGTCGGCGGGGAAGCAGCAGAGCGCGGAGAAGGACAGGAAGGGCTGGGGGGGCTTCCTGCGAAGGAAAAAAGGCGGCAAGCAGCAGCAAAACGAGCAGCAGGAGCAGGAGCAGCAGGAGCAGCAACAGCAGCAGCAGCGGCCCCAGTCATTGCATGTCGACGCCGGCGCCGACAACGTCTGCGACTACTGCTTCGTCCTGGTCCGCGGCAAGTCCCGTGAGCAAATGTACCAGAGGCTGGATTACGCCTACTGCAGCACCGACTGTGCCAAGCGGCACCACCAGGCTCTCAAGAGCCAGTCTGGAGAGGGCTCGAAAACGTCGAATGGCGCGACGAACGGAGGAGGAGGATCGAACAACCCCGCGAGCAGCTACGACCTGGGGACGGTGACGTCCCCCTCGAGCCAGCGCGAGCGACGGCGGCAGCAGGGACGGCAGCAGTACGGGAGCGAGAGGGCGTTCGCTTCCCCCCCCGTGACGCCCTCGGCGGCATTGCTGGACGATCGACCTCCGAACCGGCACAATTTCTTTCCCGAGCAGCAGGAGCGCGATCGGCAGGGATGGCTACGCGATGCCGAGCGCCTCGACAGCATCGCGAGCAGCTTCAGCCAGAATCCCAAAAATAAAGATCCCACGTTGGCCAGCGTCAAGATCGACTTCGGGAGGGGCATCTCGGACGAGTACCGGGATTACAACGATGAACTGTCGCGACAGCTCCGTCTCGCGGCGAGGCAGGACGAGCTGGAGGCCGAGGAGAGGGGGTACCAGAAGCGTCGATTCATCGAGGCCCACTGCAGGGGGGTCGGCGGCAACGCGGGCCTGGGCTCGTCGTCCCCGGCGAACCACAACGGTTTCTCTCCGGCGAGATCGTCCGGCGCAGGTTCAGATCGCAACGTCGGAGAGGGAAGGACGGGCGGGTATGCGGCGAACTTGCGGGGCGCGGGTGTCAACGGCTTCGGGAAACCCAACAGGGCAAATAACGGCAGCAACAATAACAAAAATGGCGTCCGAAGGAGGAGGGGCGAGGGCTCCACGCAGTCCACGGGATCGATGACGTCGTCCAGCACGCAAGGCGGAGGAGGCGTCTCCTCGGTCGTACGACCCAGCACGGTGAACGTCAGCCCGCTGCCGGAGGGGGAGGGCTTCAACCCGAACCAACCGCCGTTGCCCCTCTCCTTCTCGGCCTTCGCCACCCCCCCACGAGGGCCCACGGGCGGCGGAGCGGACGACGGAGGAGGCGGGAATCGCTCGATCGATTCCTCCCGGGAGTCGTGGGGGTACCTCGACGTCAGCGCCATACCCAAGTCCGACAGCCGGCACGAGGACGACGACGACTATGATGTTGAAACGAAGGATGCCTGGGAGGCGCGATCGAGGAGGACGGAGGAGGAGAACGGTCGAGCCTTTGGGGCATTGGGGACGCGGCTGGGCGAGTGGGCGCTGGACAGCTTCAGCGTCGGCGATTGGGCGCCGCCGCAGCAACAGGGGATGATGCCGGCCTCGGGGACGATGGGGTCCAAGGACGACAACAACAATGACAACTACAACAACAACAACAACAACGGCGGCAACAACAACAATGCGGCTCCAGACGACGGCAGGACCCCGCGGGTCAAGAACCTCGGCCCGCGAACCCGGAGGGACGACGACTACATCGGCGCAGACGACGACGACGACCCGCCGGTGTTCGCGCGGCACCTCTCCAGCATCTCCGCGGGCTCGGACGGTTCGCCTCCCTTCGCCGCGCTGCACAGCATCTCGGAGGAGGGCGGCCCGGTTCTGGGGGGGCAGGGAGACGGCGGCGATGCGGCCCTCAGCGGCGGGCTGCGCTTCCTGGCGCAGAAGAAGGGACTGCGCGCGGTGGCGGCCGCAACGACCGGCGAATTCGGCGCAAGCTCGGGGGACGGCGGCAGCAGGCCGCCGCGACCGTCGGGCCGATCGACGGTCCGTTCGCCGACCCCGGCTGCCGAGGACCTGGCGTCCGCGACGACGTCCTATTATGACGACCCGAGCGTGGACATGCTCAGCAGCCTCGCCACGAACGACACCCTCACCACCGCGGGCAACGGCGGCCGGGCGAGTCCGACGCCCGCTGCCAGGGGCCGGGCCGGCCCCACAATTTCGGGTCCGGGATCCGGCCGGGCCAGCCCGTCCCTGCCCAAGCGGTCGCATCCCCAGGCGGGTGGCGGAGGCGGCGGCGGCGGCGGCGGGAGCGACCCCCCGGGGGAGTCCATCGACGAGCTCCTCAAGCAGGGTATACGCGGGCGTCGCCAACAGCAACACCAGGACCCGGCGGCCGCTACTCGCTCCCCAGCACAACAGGAACAACAGCGACGGGAGGAATTCGTCGATCACGGGAGGGACCCGTCCTTCCAGGGCCTCGAGCCGTCCGTTCACGATTCCGCGGGAGGCGACTACGGCACGCCGCCGAGGTCCGCCGCGCGGGAGCCCGCGAACAAGTTCTCCCCGCCGAGGATGGACGCCATCGAGTTTCGATCGAAGGAGGGACGGCGGGGCCACGGCGTGCCGCGGAGCGTTCAGCAGCAGCAGCAAATGCAGCAACAACAGCAAATGCAGCAAGAGCAAATGCAACAGCAACAGATGCAACAGCAATGGATGCAACAACAACAGATGCAACAGCAACAGATGCAACAGCAAATGCAGCAAATGCAACAAATGCAACAAAGGCAACAATCTCCGCGACATCCGCAGCATCAGCACCACCATGTGCAACAGCAGCAGCACCAGCCACATCAGTCCAAGCGAAAAGAAAAAGGCCAGAGGGGGGGATTCGACGTGGGAAACATCGAGTTCCGCACCCCCGAGAGAAACAATAACCCCCACGAGTACGACCCGGACGACGCGAGCATCGGGATGCTCACCGGTGACGATGACGAGGACGATGGGCCACCGCCGGACTTTGGCAAAGGAGGGGACGACGACGACACCGCCGCCAACACCATGGACACCATAGACCTCGTCGCTGAGGTCAAGCGCGTGTGGCGGCACGTGCAGCGCTACGAGAAGAGGAAGGAGGCGAAGAGGGAGGCCAAGAGGCAGCTCAGAAAGCAGTATTCTGGAGCGAGCGACGGGAAGAAGACTGTGAACGCGGACGTCAGCGGCCTGACCATGCCGCTGGGCGACTTCGAGGGGGACGGCGAGGAAGGCCTGGAAGAGGACAATGACGACGGCGGCGGCGACGACCATCGGGAGGCGCTGGGGTCACTGATGCGACAGTTCGACCGAATGCAGGCGCCACAAGAGCACCAGCAGCTAAAGGACGACCCGCGGCGACGGCATCGCGTCAACAACAACGACGGGGACTCGAAGGTGAGCGACATCACGCCCTCGTCGGCGCAAGAGGCCGCCGGGGGGGAGAGGGGCAGGTCCTCCGAACGGCCGGCGGCCGGGGCCTCCGCCCCCAACGATGGGCGCCTCGGCCGGCACATTCGCAGCACCTCGGTAAACTCCAGGACGCACGCCTGGGTGCCCGACAGCCCGGGGCTCGAGTCGAACCAAGCCACGGCGCAGCAGTCCCGCGCCTCCACGGAGAAGGACGCTGCCTTCCTGAACGAGGGCGTCGACGGCTTCTACGACGGCGACGGCGACGCATACTACCGGGCCGGGTACGGCGGCGGCGGGGGGAAGGATCAACGACGTAAGGATGCATCGTCGTCCGGTCGGGGGCAGGCGAGATTGACGTATCAGTCCCTGAGGACATTGCAGCAACACGGCGCAGGCCGGCCCGAAAAGGGCTCCGACGCGGGCGACGGAGGAGGCGCGAGCCGAAATCGCCACCGCCCGGCCTCGTCGTCGTCGACGCCCCTGTCGAAGCCGTACGACATGAAGAAGACGCGCAGCGCAGGCACGTCCTTCACACAGACGACTCAGAAGGCGTCGAACACCACCGCTGCCTCGAGCAGTCCGTCCGCCGTGCGGGCGGAGATGGCGAGGAAGTACTACACGAGGGTCCACGGGGCGCAGGCGCAGGCAACAGCGCATCGGGGCTCCCCGCCGAGGAATGTTCAGCGACAGCAGCAGCAGCATCAACAGCAGCATCAACAGCAGCATCAACAGCAGCATCAACAGCAGCAACGACAGCAGCAACGACAGCAGCAACAGCAACTGCAACAACAACAGCAGACGCAAGATCAGCAACTTCGAGGCGGCGCGCACCGAAAACCCCAGAGCCAGCCACAGAACGGCAACGGCAACGGTAACGGCAACGGCAACGGCGGTGGGCTGTATCATTCGAAGGCGTTGCAAAACGCCAGGGAGAGACGATCGCACAGGTACCACGGCAACCAACGGGTCTCGTGAGCAATGATGTGCACGCACGCCACGCGCATATTCGTTTGCCTCGCGAAAAGAGAGTTCATACCACCTAATATCATTACCTTAATATTGAAGCGTTCAATGACGATTGCCTCTTGGTGTGCATTCCACGTAACGTACCCTTTTAGAACTCGGCAATTCATGACAAGTAGCCATATGCCAAGTAATTTTCTCTGCAAATTCGACATTGTTACAATTTCGACATTGCTGCATAGTTGCCCTCCTTCCTTTCTGCTTCGCTTTGATGCAGCGCTGTAATAACTAGGTACATAGTTACGTACTTCGAAGCCCCAGAGTGTGATTATTGAAAGAAGTTGTCCGACGGGCGCTGCGCCCATTGAGAGCCGGAGCCGTCACATGGCAGACCCGCCGCGACGAAGAATTCGAGATATCTCCGACTTCAGAGCAAAAGCTACGCTCTCTCCACCTATTGTCCCCGGAGTGACGAAAGTGAAGTGGCTCAATTTGATACATTTCATTTGCCTACACATGACACAAGATAGATCAATGCAAATGATTAGATATCAATGAAAAGAGACAAGGTAGCATATGAGGTACCATAGCAGTTGACACGAAATTGCACGAAGGCCGTAAAGTCAAACCTGCTTTGTGAAGTGCGAAGCTGCACCGAGCGAGCCAACTGCGGCGTGACTGCGGCCAATTGACTGACATCCGGGCGATGATTTCGGATCTGTCACCGTCCATACCTACCCTTCGCCATGCAGGGGCGCCACTACGATACCTCTCTACCTAGGCGCAAGAATTGTGAGAGGTGTCATAACGACGGGAGACATGCCCCCCATCCAAGACAGTTATCGTAATGACCTCTAAATTTTTAGACCGATGATGTATGCACTATTCCAAATCATTTCTCAATGATCCAAAAAGCGATATCTGAACTTTTCATACGCGCTACTAAAGAAGAATCGATCTTCGACACATTTCTACAGTTGTCCCCGCGCTAAGATGTGGCTTCCAACGTCGTCGTTCGTCGTTGAAGCGTCCAAGCGAGCTCCCTCTATGTACCTGCATACCGGGTGTGTGTAGTGAGAGAAGCCAGCCCGAGCTGGTGGTCTTCATTCACTCTCGTGATGCTGTTCACGAGGGTTGGACACGAAAACCATATCGGACGAACTCACTTGTGTGTCCAGTGCTTTGGGAGGGTCGATTTCTTCTCGGCATGCAGCTATTGCACACATAAAAAATACTCACAAGTCGGGATGAGAGACCTCACTACACTGTGATAGCGAGATTTTCCACCCTAAGCCTCGAAATAGGTTGTGCTCATTTTGACCCTTGCAGTCATCATAATGAGACGTGAACTGCTTTGGCCCCATACCTAGGTGATGTCAACTATTAGCAAGGACTCGGAACTATGTACTCATTAAGTGTATGTTGCATCCACTTTTTTCACGAGGAAACCTTACGCAAGAGGTCTCGCTTTCTTGAGCCAAAAGTAGGGTCAATTTCTTCGTTGCATGCACAAGATAAATTCCTAAAGCATATCAGTCTGTTCCTCACAACTCATATCAAGGATTCAACAGCATTCATTGATCCGCTAATTCTTCGATGTACAGGCGCCTTCTCCCGGAAACGTCCTCGAAATCATTCAACACTTTCACTTCAGCGGGTACAATGCATGTACATTACATATTTCAGGCTTCAAAATATCGGCAAAATGAAGAACTTCATCTGACGTGGTGCTGGCTAATGCTTTGTTGCGCACCACATATCTACTCCAACATATTACCCCAACAATTGGTACCACCAACCTCCGCCAAGAGTCAAACGAGTAGCCCTGCAACGTCAAATATTCCATGCTTAACAGAATGCAGGATAATAGCGGCGAAGCCATGACCATACGCCGACAGTGGAGCGCAACTGATCGAGCAGAGAAAATTGCCGAAGACGATCATTTGACAAAAATGCTCACGTCCGAGGTTAGGAAATCTGGCTTCGTCACTACTGCCGGCATACAAACTGTCCTTCATAACTTTCTCTACAGCGAAACCGTGGAGGCAGAGATGAAATATGGGCGCACATTATCTGGTCAGAACGAGAAGGCTTCACAAGCTGTATCGTTTGGTAGTCTTTTGTCGTCCAGGTCTTCCTCGACAATCACAGACAGCTTGGCTTCGTCCAAGGGCGTTCAAGTGTTCAGAAGGTTGAGCTTAATAGGACGCAGCAGCTGTAAGCAGGATGTTGTCAGGGATCCGACCGACACAATGTATTTTGATGATTTGATTGCCAAAAAGCAGACGAGCAATTTGGCACCCAGGAGATCCTCAGTACCTGGTCTCCATATTGAAGAGGAACACCAAGCGTTACCCCAAGAACCCCATACCCGTCAGTCTCGTTTCAAGTTTGCTGATGTTGATTTTGACCCAAAACCACCTAACGTACCAGTGATGGTTTCTCTTCAGTTCAATGAGGCTTTGGACCTCCAAGATGCGGCTTCTGCAGTTTCGAGGGACACCAACGTGGGGAGAGCCCTACAGGTATCATCTTTGTCTTCAGAGTGTGACTGTAGCGAAGATGGCTCAGTTTGCAACGTACAGGATCATTTCCACACATTCAATGCAAACTGGCTTCGATGGCCAAAAGCAGATGAAGATAATGATAGTAGCAGCTACAGAGAGAGCGATTGCGGCTGGCTCTCTTGGCCCAAGAGTGAAAGTGTTGTCAGCGATGGTACCAACGAAGTAGATGATACTTGGCCAGTGCCGTCGCCCGTCCGCAAAAATGCACTCGCCCGATCAGCATGATGTGTCTCAATGATTTCCTAGAAAATGACAATATCAGACATCCAGTGAAACTACCCTGCCCATGACCTTGCTTCAAATCTTCTCACACCTGAGGTGCAAGGAGGACTCGTTTCACAACATCATCAAATTTGACTAGTAGTGATCAGTAGGTGCTGTGCATCCCGACCAGCTTTGTAAACACTTGACTCAGTGTCCTAAAGTAGGAAATGTTGTTGCTATCCTTCCCGTCAGGTAATCCACCGTCGGCATAACGCGTTACCCCCCGTCTCCCTCGTGACAACGAGGTCCGTCGGTAGACGGACCGTCGTAGATGAGCTTATGACCAGGCGCGCGCATCGCCCCAGCCACGTCCATCTTCGGCCCGCCGTCGGTGGTCGGCGGTCAGTGGTCAGCGTGAACCCGAACTTCGCTCGGTGTTAGGGGTTAGGGGTCAGCCGGTTCGAAGGCGGGCAGGCAGGGGGCGGGGCGGGGGGGCAGCAGGGGGATCAGGTTTTAGGGGCGGCAGGGGCAGCAGATGTGGCACTTTGTCCTTGAGCACTTTTATTTTCCTTCCGAAATCCGTCTGCTACGATATGTGCTACGACACGGGAAATATTCAAACTTCTCTTTTATGAGTTCCGCTGTACGTATGTCGTTATTTTTCTTTGAACGGACGTGAGGCGCGTTGGGCAAAATCAATTTTTGCTGCCGACCTACATCACAAAAAGTTCATTGTTGGATGCGATGCGACTCCGGGC
>JALLBE010002997.1:0-10445 GCA_036939795.1 Thalassiosira mediterranea | reverse complement strand
CGAAAGTCGAGCGACGGCCGATATTTTTTTGTATGTTAATGGCTCTGTCTCACAAACAAGCAGCAGGACCAAGATCAATATGATGGGACACATGCATATATGGTTAAGTACAGGAGTACCTATTGAGAGTTGGCATGGGTGGGCATATCCATTGTCAAAAAAATATATATCCATTTCCACCTCTGCACCTGCACCTGCACCTGCACCCGCACTATATTCCCTGTTGGCCTATGAGGACATGCCGGCACCACTCCTCCAATTCTTCTATCAGTCTTCGTGATAATGAACAGCTTGTACTTGTATTTTGTCCACAGTTGGGGAGCTACACGGCGACAACACTGGCGGATGTGGCAGCAGCGGTGGCAGGATGACATTTTTTCTTTCTATGTTTGAGACATGAAAGTGTGAGGAAAGCTATGCCCTCTAGGGAATCTCTCGAAAGAGACAAACCTTGAATTTTTCGTTGCTTTCTCCACACGACTGACTATGTCTCTAATAATTATCCACGGTGTTTCTTTTCCAATTAAGAAAGACGCACTTCTTTACACGTGTTTTTCCAAATTTATTTACTAGTATATGTTTTTCATTGGATAATATATCACATATTTTATGGTGCAAAGCTTATAAAATATTTTCACGCGTCTGATTCCGAAAGTGATTTACATTCTCTCACGTTTCTGTCGCATTTTTTCAGCACGTTTCGACTAAAACGGGACTTTTCGTGAAAAATAAGCTAGTAAGCACTATGTAAGTATATTTGTTTTAGTTATTGTTTATTAATTTGAGAGGAATGCCATATGATATTTTATTTAGTACATAAGTAATATTAATTGGATTCTATTTTACATACCACTTCAAACACATGTGTATCTTTCAACACCGGAGCTGCCAACGAACAAACAACAACATCCACGCGCGCGCGGCCATCGATGGCGCGAGCGGACCGAGTTGACGAACTCCGCTCCGGAGCGAGGTTGCCGTCGTCCCGCCGAGCTCAATCCGCCGGGCGGGATCCGTCGACTCCACCCCAACGCCAAGTCGAAAGTGAAATTGCAGAGGGGGTTGGCCAGTCCGGGGAGCGGAAGCGGGCTCANTTTGGCTTTGGCTTTGGCTTTGGCTTTGGCTTTGGCTTTGGCTTTGGCTTTGGCTTTGGCTTTGGCTTTGGGCACTAATGATTGGCCTCAACCTCAACTTCAACTGATGAGCCCGTTGGAAGTAAATGGCCCTGTCTCTTCCAAACAAGCAGCAGGACCAAGATTAATAAGTGCAGGAGTACCTCATATTCATGGTCATGGTAAAAAAATATCCAAATCCACCTGCACTGTATTCCCTGTTGTCCCATGAGGATATGCCGACATCACCCCTCCAATTCTTCCTTCAGTCTTCATGATAATGATCAGCTTGTGCTTGCTTTTTGTTCACAGTTGGGGAGCTACACGGCGAAAACCTTGGTGCTGGTGTATGTGGTAGGTATAGGATGACTATTCTTGCTTTCAGTGGCAGTGGTTGACGGTTGAGACATGAAGGTGTGAGGAAAGGTATGCCCTTTACATAGGGAATCTCTCGAAAGACACGAGACCCAAACATTGATTTTTTCGTTGAATTCTCCACACGACTGACTCATGGTGTTTCTTTTCTAATTTAGAAAGACGCACTTATTGTCTCTGGTGTTACAAGGTTTATATTTATTAGTACATGTTTTCTATTGAATAAATACATCACAAAGTTTATGATACGAAGCTTGTAAAATATTTTTCCTCGTCTGATTCCGAAAGTGATTTACATTCTTTCACGTTTCTGTCGCATTTTTTCAGCACGTTTCAAAACGTTTCGACTAAAAAACGGGACTTTCTTGGACTTTCCGTGAAAAATCAGCTGGTAAGCACTATGTAAGTATTTTTTTATTTATTGTTTTTTTGAAAGGTATCATACAGCTTGTAGTGTTGTCACATATTTTATTAGTAACGTATTAATTTGTGTCATTTTACATACCACTTTGAACACATGTGTATCTTCGCAACGCCGAGCTGCCCATGAACAACAAATCCACACGTCCACACGCGCCATCGATGGCGATCGCGAGCAGACCGTGTTGACAATGAACTGCGCTCTGGAGCGAGGCTGCCGTCGTGCCGCCGAGGTCAATCCGCCGGGATCGGATCGACTCCACCCCAACGCAGACTGAAAGTGAAATTGCAGAGGAGGTTGGCCAGTCCGGGGAGCGGAAGCGGGCTCACAATCGTCGAAGCAGTCGGGCGAGTCCTACTTCATCGAGTTGCTGACGACCGGGTGACGGGGTGAGTTCGGATGCGTTTGGGTCGGATCGATGCATTCTGGATGCATGGAAAGGACGACGTCACGGGCGGTCGAGGTATCCGTCGCTTTCACGGGACCCCGGGATCTTTTGCTCGAGGCAAGATCGAATCGAATGCTCCCGACGGCTTCGCTGCACGCCTTGCGATTCAACTTATCACTTTATCACGACTCCTCTCGATTCAACCCTCCCGTCACTCTCGCTCGCAGTATCCAACCAAGCAACGATGGACGGAGCGCACTGGGACGGCGGAGGCGGCGGCGGTCCACTGCCGCGCCCTCCTCCCCCCCCTCCCCAGAACAACACCCCTCCCGCGAGTCGCAGTCCCGTCCTTCCCGGGAGTCGCAGCCCCAACCTCGCCCAAGGCCTCAACCAATCCGCGGCCTCGACCTGGTCCCGCGGCAGTCGCGATCGCGCCGACAGCAGCGGACATGCCAGTCACGGCAGCGGCAACGGCTTCGGAGGAGGAGGCGTGGGCGGCGTGGGACTGCGCTACCGACGGGGTTCGCTCAATGTGGGGAGGGGGGGACCCTCCGCGACCGCGGCGCTGGCCGCGACTGCGGCGGCCGCGGCGCTGCCCGCCTCGCAGAGGACGGGGTTGGACGCACACCTGATACTGGCGAGTCTGGACGAGAACGCTGTTGAGGACGAGGCCGAGGCGGTGAGTTGTCTTATGTTTTGTTTTGGGCAATTTCAATTCCGGTGGGGGTATATTGTTGGTGTGTCCGAGTTGCATTTTGATCACAACTGCACAGCTCCTCAAACATGAAGTGACACCATTTGAGTTTGGAGGCGCCAGTTTATTGCCACAAATGCGGAGAAATGGCTATGGTATCTGTGGCTGTGCAGTAAGAACTTCTGAACTTCGGGGGGTTATCGAAAGCTCTCATGTTGCAACGCGATGGAGGCAAGCTGGCATGGAAGTTTCCTAAGCTGAGATGTGGACTCACTTGGTTCTCGTCGCTTCCTCAGTGCCTACTTGATGTGCTTGAACGCCGCCAAGCCACCTTTGCTCAGACCCCAGCTCCTTCAAATAATCACCGGCGTCACAAATCCACTCATCAC
The DNA here is from genome assembly GCA_036939795.1 of Thalassiosira mediterranea. Taxonomy (NCBI): domain Eukaryota; phylum Bacillariophyta; class Thalassiosirophyceae; order Thalassiosirales; family Thalassiosiraceae; genus Thalassiosira; species Thalassiosira mediterranea. Next base: position 7,066 of record JALLBE010002997.1, on the reverse strand, counting down.
AATGCAATGCAAGGCTTTGATTTTGGAGCCCTCGGAGAAATCCCACAGAGGCCCTCATCGGCCCCATCTGGTGAGCAGATGCCTAGGCCAGGCCTGGTCACGAAAGCTGTATCCTCCCAGGGTCGTCTTAGAAGGAATCTCCTCCAATCTCCTCCACCTGGTTTGAGCTCTAGTATGAGGGCGACAACCCTGGACATGGTGTTTGACTCAGACGGGAACATAGCGCAATCCTTCTCTGAACTATCAGATGGGGCTGACAATACAGGCGGTGGTGGTGATGCATATGAGCGAGCTAGCGCAGGGCGTGGAGGCCATCAACGTGCCAAGTCCTCGCTCCCCACGATGGGATTGCCTGAGCGCCAGGCATCAGAATCGTCAAAGTCGAAAAATTCCATGACGTTACCTGCCGGCCTAACTGCTCTTGAGCGTGCGAAGCATGTTGCAATGACAATGAAACAGACGGCTGCTGAAAATACAGAGAATTCAGAGGATGTGGGTGCCTTGGTTGTCGGTGGAGACTTGTCTGTCTTAATGGACATTATTGAGCAGAAGCGAGACAGCGACTCTGCAGGTGGAAGTGGTGCCGGCAGCAGGCGCAGAGGATCTTTCAGTAGGACAAGCATAGGGTCCATGGGCAAGAGCAGGGGAAGCCACAGTGTTACAAGCGCAGCACATGCCAGCACAGAGAATCGCAGCTTTGCAAGTGGACACCGGAGTACGGAGAATTCATGGGGTGCACGCCGAAAGCCTCGTCAACCGTTCGGGGAAATCTCAGCCTCCCCCTTTTCAAATGATGGTGTCATGTCAAACATTGACCAACTGTTCCACGTTGCTGAGGCAGTGCATGATCTCTGCCAGATTCCTGAGGGTGAAGAGGAAGAGATCCCATTCCTCTCACCCCAAGTGGCCAATGCCAGTGTCAGGTCTAAGGACCTTGAAGCAGAGAACAAAAGCTTCCTTTCGAACCTTTTTCAATCGCATCCAGAGGTTCCACCTGCATATTCAGAGGAAGAGGAGGAGGGAGAAGATCATACCAAAGATGATTCAGCAAAAGCCGAAATGGAGGAAGAATATGAAGCTGATGAAAACACGCCCATTCTTCAGCAAGCTCCAAGAGGACGTAGCCCCAGATCAATGCGACAGTTTTCAAACCTCTTGTCAATCACGCGACCTCATGAAGATTCTCGGTTTTACAGATTCCTCTTGTGGTGGTCTAATGTCCGAAAGCAGATGAAGCTTCTTGCAGTTGCCTTTGACATTGCATCTGTGAAGAACATACTTTGGTCTTGGTTCCAGAACGAATTTACTCTTTACATTTTGCCAGCTTTGGCAGTATCTTCTTTCTTCTACTATCAGGTACTGTAGCCATCAGTGACTTTGACTGCTTGAATTTCGTTTCATTCTCTCATTGACATCTATCATTTCTTCAAAGCTGAACAACCCAATATTTACAATCTTGCCATCTGGTGCATCAGTGTCTTGGTTGATTTTGTTTGTGATACGCAACTACCTTACATTGCAGGTGAGTCCCACTAAGCCAATATTTCTTTAGTGCAAGTCCTCATGCAGAAACTTACAATATTTCCCAGTTGGCATACTGTTTACAATACTTGATTGTTGGTGAGTGAATGAATAGGCACAACATTTTCCCTGATATAATACTCTAACAATGTTTTCGTCCCTTTGAATGGACTGGACATTAATTCAGATGTGATCGAATTGAGAAGCACGATTGGCATCCAACTGGCTGGACCTGTGGTAACACTCTACACTATCAATGCTAGGGGCTGGCCATTTATCGCGACAACGTGAGTAATACAGTGGGTGATCCAGAAGCATCTTGTAGGTCTGTTGGTCATTATGTATCCTATGCCCTAACCAGCGGTTAATCCCTTTCTTCTTATTAGTTGGGGTTTGCTCAACTTTGTGCTGATTCAGCACTCAATGCCACATGCGAGTCGATCCTTCTACAGCCACTGGTTTTACTTTACTGAAATAGAGATGTTCACTGATGAAAATCCAAGTGGGGGTGTGTGCCAGTCCGAGAAATACAAGCAAATACTCATGTCAATGATTATTGCAGGTGTGCTAACCTCATTGAAGAGAACACTGCTAGCTCTATATTTGGGAAAGCGGATGTGAGTGTAAACAGATTCTGTTTTGTGCTACTGAGAAAGCCCAATGGTGCTCACCTTGATTTCTACAGCTACCTCCACTACAAACCAAAACTACTGAAAATCTTCGAGTCAATGCTTCTTTTGACGGAAGTGGCAGAAATGGGAGATGCCATTAACGATTTTGAGTTCCAGAAAGTAGACAATACTAACCATTTTGATCCAGCCCCAGGGGATACTCAAGTATCAACACGTGGGTCATCGCGAACGAAATCTTCATTTATGTCCATGCCAGCGTCGACAAAATCCTCATATTTGAGTGATAAGATAAGAACTTCAACGATGGTTGCAGTGGTCAGCAAGCCAATAGACGAAAGTCAATGCATTGGGTCTGATTCTGAGGATGAAAAAGAAGTGGAAGATGACGACGATGACTATGATGATGACGAGGAGGATAAGAACAGCAGAGGCACTAGTGTGTCAACTTGGGCTGTTCGTCATGCTCCAAGCGATTTATCAGATACCTCGAACAATGTCAAAGCATCAACGCCTAGAAATAATAGCCGAGAACGTCTTGGAGAAGTGGTTGAGGAGACTGAAGTTGCTGCTGAACTTGATAATCTTCCTATGTCCAATGCTCGGGAGGACAGCAAGGTTCTTGAATCCAACACACACGAGGGAAACTTTGCTGAATCCAATCCACCAACAGACAACCTTGAGGAACCCCCGATTCAGGCTGTACATGAACCTGTACAGGATCTCCTCAGGGGAAAATCTACCACCAGTCACATAAAATCCATGCTTGATGATTGGGAAGAGCCACCTAACAAACTAGATAGGCTGGAGGACCCTACCATCGCAGAGATCTTGCAGTTCAGGAAGGGCTTGGATCTCTTGAATGACATGGAACCGTTTGGCACTTCTTTCGGCCCCGCGTCCACAAGAGACTCGTGTATCAAGTCTGCCAAGGCATTGTACAAACGTTTGCTTGCATTGTCGCCAGGAGACGTAGTTTTGAACTTTGATATCATTGGTGTGGTGAGTGATTTTGATGCATTTTGGTGCAATTTCAGGTCTCATATGAATATGACTCATTGGCAATCTTTGTTTCAGCTTGCATACAATTTGGATGGCACTTTTGATGAAAGGAAGGCAAAGAATTTGGTTCGCCTGTTTCGGCCAGACAAATACGATGAAGTGTCTTTACTGCACTTTGTTGCATCGTGTGATAATGTATACAAGAAGCTACGTGTGAGTAAAGAGCAAAATGTCCAGTGGCCTGCTCTTGTTACCATTGCCACTGCTGGCAATTGGTCTCACATATCCTTTGTTTAATAGTATCTACGTGCATCTGTAGGAAATTCTACACAGATAGATGGCGTGCTCGAGAATATTGTAAGTCTATTTCAAGATTTCAATGTACCATGAAATGCACACACACCCACTCCTCATCATTCCATTTTCGCGAACTATGTAGGCGAATGGAGTCTTTTTCTTCTTTCTAGGACTTATGGGTAAGATCTATCATGTTGCTGTTTTTCATCAAGAATTCTTGGCCTACTCAAACACATATCTTTTCCATCTACAACAGTCTTGAGTATTCTCAACATGAACCCATGGACGCTGCTGGTGTCCATGTCAACAGTCCTTGTCTCTTTTGCTTTTGCATTAGGGCCATCTGCTGCAAAACTCATTGAAGGGATGATAATGATTGCTATAAGGCGACCATTCGACCTTGGTGATAGAATTTCCATTGTTGACAGCACTGGCCCGCCTGATAACAGTGATGATCCAGGCTATCATGACACGTGGTTGGTTGAAGATGTCAACTTGTTCACTACAACATTGCGCCTCAGCAGAACCAACGAAATTTCGTCCATTAACAATGGATCCATAGCGAACACTCGGATTGTAAATCATGGCAGGTCACACAATGCCTTGGTGAACATAACTTTGCTCGTGAAGATTGAAACAACGAGTGACCGGATAGAATTGCTTAAACAAGCTATCGAGCAATACATTCGGAACAAGCCACGTGTGTGGTCCTCACTCATCAACTTTATGGTCAAAGGCATTGATACTGCTGCTGGTTACGTGGCATATACTGTCAGGATTCAAAATGTCAAGTCGTGGCAGGATCTCCTTCCCGTCTTACAAGCAAAAGGAGACCTTGAGAAGTTTTGCAATGAGATCCTCACTCAGCTGGATATTATTTGGGATACCAATGTGACCACAAATTCAGTTTATATCAAAGAGCTTCCCGACCAACACAACTTCTTGACTGATGATGTGCCATTCCCAGATGATGCATTACAAGACGAGGTGCCAGAAACTCATCAGCACAGTGACTGAATGATCTGAGCTGCATTCCATGCGTAATTGGTTGTAGTAATGGTATATAGAGGGAGGCGCATGTTTATGTGTAAGAGAACAATCTCATGCTTTTGTTTTGTCCTATCAACGAGTGTTGTTTGAAGTTTGGATGCAAATTGCCTGTCAAAGAAGAAGAGATATGTTCAATATTCATAACTTAATGTTGAATAGGTTCTGCTGGCATTCACCAATCTGCCCTTCTATGTTCACTTCGATTTCTTTATATGCTTTGAGGAAGTTCCAGGCTGCTGGAGCGATGACGATAGGTTCATGAATGACTGAGACTCCCCTTGAGCTCCTTTCGAGAGGTGACACCTGGATTCGGCTTTGATAACCTCTTGTTTTGCATGTTTGTTGATAGTTGAGATGCGTGGCAGTACTCCTTTCCCTTTTATACATGATTTGCAGTTAATGTGCGAACGGCAACAACATATCAAAGGAAGTAATCAAGTGAACACAGAAACAGAAGTGATGCTCGATACATTGAATCTTCTTCTGCCTGCTTCTGCGTTTGTGTTGCCATTCCAATCAATGGAGCCGAATATATGATCCCAGGATGAAGACATTTACATGGATGAGCATACATCATTCTTTTCTGCCCACACTGTCACATCTAGATCGAAGATACTCGACAGCTCCCAGACCGTGGGCATCTAAGGGGTTCATGCTAATAAGTCCCACTCACCCATTGATGGAAGGCCGCCACCCAAATAATGGCAATGCAGGTCAGCCCTATTTGTGTAGGCCTTGGAGCTATTTGCGTGGTTTCAATTATACCAAGAAAATCAAAGTCTATTCAGCTAATAATTTACATGAGGGCCCGAGTGTTCAAGCAGTAAGCCCATGGATATGCTCCAAATAGTATCATATTGATTGCTGTTCAAAATTGTCTCGATCAAAAATTGTGTTTGGCTTTTCGCCAAACCCCCAACGTCTCGTCTTTTATTTGCAAATCTGCTTCTCTGTTCCAGTTGATGAAGCCGCGTCTATATTTGCTCACACATCCAATTCTTCAGACTCCACGATGACCCCGTCCACGGTCGCACCAGGGCTCGCGGGGTCCACATCCACGACGGAGGAAACCATCTCTTCACCTTCGCCATCATCTCCACCACTCCCTTCAGTCCCATCACCACTCGAAAAGTAATCGCCATCGTCCTCCGTGACGACCAAATGCAAATACGGACCCCTGCAGCACGGACAATCGTTCCTGCATTCGTCCTTCAACCACGCCAGTATGCATCGAGAGTGGAAGGCGTGATTGCAGTTCCGATGTTTGCTGTAGGACACGAGATCGTTTTCGCCGTAGGGTTCGAGGCATATGGCGCACGTCTCGGTTCGCCAGTCGAATGGTCTCGGGGAGCTGGGATCTGCCATTGGGTTGGTGGTGTCATTTTCTGGATCGGACCTACAGGAAGGATCGACGGTGGCGGGACCTGTAGCGTCTCCACCAACCCGCTGCCGGCCCTGCTCTATATCACTTGGTTCCTCGCTCGACCCACTGCCTTCTTCTTCTACGACTCCGGAGCCAGGGCCATCAGCGCGCGGCGATGGCGATTCGCTCCCTCCTTCCATCGACGCGAGGCACGAAGCCGAAGAGCTAATGGTCGCATCCAAATCCGTCACCGTGCTCTCCGTCCCGGAGCTCAAGAGCCTTTGCCTACCGGCGGGACTCGAAGCCTCCGTCGCAGCCGCCGACGCGCCTCCCACAGCGCCGCCTCCGAAGGGCATCAAGGCCGCCTTGGTCGTCACCAACGCCCTCATGACGAACGTCGCCCTCCGTTCCTCCTTGGCCCTGCGTTCGTCCTCGACCCGTGCCAATCGTTCGCGATATCGTCGGATGGCCTCGGCATCGTGATGATCCCGCCTCCTTCGGAGGATGCAAGATCCCATGACGAGCACGACGAAGCCGATGACGGGGAAGACGAAGAAGAGGATGGCCGCCGGGTCGGGATAGTATGGGAGGGGCGATGATGATTCCGACGATGGTGGTTCGGAGGAGTCGAGGGGTTGTGTAGACGTGATGGTCTCGGTCTCGTTTGAAGAGGAGCTGCCGCCGGAGAGTATGGCATCGTAGAGATCCAGCAGCGGGTTCGACTCGTCGCCGTACATGGAAGCCATCTTGTGCCGCTCTAGCTTGATGTTGTTGTTGGGTCAAGTTGGGTGGGCTCAAGCTGTTTCGGTCAAGATGCTGAATTCGGTGTTGTATCCTTGGCCATGTATGTTGTGGAGCAGCTGCTTCAATCTCGACAAGCGAGACTTGAATGAGATCGTTCAGGCTAGAGCATTGGAAGCTGAGTGAGGAGTGAGGAGGGCAGAGGCAGGCAGCAGGTCATCCAGTTCGATCCATGCCCGCCGCCGCCGAGCCAGATGAACAGCCACGATGTTGTCGTGTTGTGGTAGCGATGGCGAATACGAAGAGATGGTTCATTCACCCAAGCATGCAGTTCATTCATCATTCACCCAAGCAAAAAAGAGCTTGCTTTGCTTTGGCGGCGCATGTCCGACGACGACGGTCCACTCAGCTCTCTCTCTCTCTCTCTCTCTCTCTCTCTCTCTCTCTCTCTCTCTCTCTCTCT
>JALLBE010002995.1:0-10208 GCA_036939795.1 Thalassiosira mediterranea | reverse complement strand
CCCCAGCCACGACTCTATGCTGGGGCGACGTACCAACCATGGTGGTCAGTTGCAAATTAACATATTCCTTTGGGGAAGTCACAAGAAGTTGTCGTGGGGCTCATTGCCCCTCGTCGCCATTGTACCTGCCGTAGTCGCCCTCCTCTCCCCGGCGCCTTCGCGCCTCCACGCCATTGGAGCGGCTACGCTCCCCGGTAGCCCCCCTCGGCGTCGCCGCCCCCCTCCCGCCGTCCCCAACCCGCCTGCTGGTGCTGCCCCCAAACTTCTTGGCCTCCTCCTGCAGATCCGCCGCCTGCCTCAATAGCCTCACCCTCTGCTCCCTCTCCACCCAATCCCTCACCTTCTCGGTCGCATTCCGCACCTGCTCCCTCATGGCGCGCCTCTCCCTCTCCAACACCTTCTGTATCCCGAGTCGGACGCGTCTCATCTCCTCTGAATGCTTTTCCCGCTCGGCCGAAACGGCGGCCTCGACGGATTCGTCGAGAGTTCGTCGCGCCTCCTCGGACGCGGCCTCGGAGACGGCGCGCTGGAAGTCGGCCTCCATCTCCTCGCGGGCCGCATCCTTGGATTCCGCCAGGCGCGCCTCCATCTCCTCCTCGAGCCGCTCCTTCGTCTTTTCCTGCTCCGTCTCCATTTCCTCGCGCAGCCGCAGAGATAGCTTCTCCGTCAGCTCCGCCTCCGTCTCGGACCGGAGCTTCTCCTCCAGCTGCCCCCGGATGCGCTCCACCCGCTCCTCCATCTGGGCCTTGTACCTCTCCTCGAGCTTCTCGGCCAGTGCCTCCAGCTGCTGCTTCTGCTCGGCCCTCTGCTGCTCGGGGGACTTTGTCACCCCCTCGCCGCCCTCGGCCGCCCCCCCATCCCCATCCCCCCCGCCGGTACCGGATTTCAGCCGGCGAAGCTCCGTCCGCGCCTCGTGGAGCATGCGCAGCGCCGCCTCGTACTCCTCCTCGAGCGCGCCGCGCGAGTCTGCCAATTCGTCCAATTGCAGCCGGAGCTCGTCCGCCCGGGCGATCGCCTCGTCCTCCACGGCGGAAGATATCGAGACATCTGCGTCCTCGGCAGTCTGTTCCGATGACGGGATGGCAGGTGCGGTCGGCTCCTCAGTTTCGGGCTCGGCCGCGGAATCCTGGGCGTCGACGGTGGACTCTTCTATGACGGTGCCCGTAATTTTGCGCGTGCGGCCGCCACCCAGCTTCTCGGTCAGCGAACCCACGATGCCGCCGGCGTGGGCGCACACCCAAATCCAGGCGTTCATTACCACCGCGGAGGCGGGGTCGGTCAGATTTTTCATCAGCGTGGTCGGGGATGGCACCATTGGTATGGACAACTTCTTCTTCGTTTGTTTCTTCTTTTTCGACGACGATTCCTTTCCCCCGGCGGCGGCGGCATCGGCGCCCCCCTCGTCGAGATCCAGGTCCATGGTGTCCTGGTCCCCCTCGTCCTCAGGGTACTCGCCGGAGAGCCTATTTTCCTCGTATTCATCGTAGGTCATTCTTTCCTCCTTGCCTCCCTTCGACCTCCAGAGACGTCCGAATCTCCCCCCACGCGTTTGGGATTTAGCCTTGTTACCCTTCCTCTTTTTCTTTCTACCGACATTGCTCTTTCCACCCCCGGGCGTGATTTTGGACAACATCCCGCCGGAAATCACGGCGCGGGCAACTATGGACACAGTGACCATCGAGATCAAGGCCAGGGGCGCCGCGGCCCGGACGTCGATTTCCCCCAGACTCGTCGGCAGGTTCGACAGATTTGAAGACACCGCCCCGGGCAGGCCCCTCACGGAATCGGCAAAATTCGAAACCATCCCCGGCACGGCCGCGGGCAACGCCCCCACGATCGACATGGACGCCCTATTCGCCATGGGCCCCAGGGGACCCAGCGACCGAGCGATCGCGGGGGGCAATTTGCGTTTCCTCGCGGACGATGAATCTTGCTGATGGGGTCTGTCGTCGCCATCGGAGGCGGGGAGGTAGATGTACCCGTCGCCCCCAACCCCGTCGTCGTCCGCCTCCTCGTAATATTCGTCGGAGTAGTAGTATCCCTCCTCGTCGTCTCCCTCGCCTTCCTGCTCGTAGTATTCGTACTCGCCGTCCTCATCGTCATCGTCGGCGTAGTAGTACCCATCGTCGACATCGGCTTCGCCTTCCTGGACCGTTGATCCCCCCCTGGGGACATCCCGCGTCCGCGCCGAAGAAGAACTCGAGGCGGCCGGAGAGGACGACGCCGATGACGAAGTCGACGGCAGGTCGCCGCCCCGTATGCGTCGCCACGATGCGGTCGGAGATGCGCACCCATCATCGGCGGAAGACGTCGGCGGGGCCACCGCCGCAGCGCGGCGACGGAATCCGCACGGCCTCATCTCACTCCCCGCCGTCGCCCCGACCTCCGCCGTGCCTCTCACTCTCCGTCGCTATCGCCGAGCCGTGATGATGCCTTCACCGCCTCCTGCTAGATGATGATGTCGCCGCCGCGCCGACGGACGCCATGATGGTCAANCGTGATGATGCCTTCACCGCCTCCTGCTAGATGATGATGTCGCCGCCGCGCCGACGGACGCCATGATGGTCAATGAATGAATGATGTTCGGGTTCGCGAGAGGCGAGAGCGGATCCAACGGTTTGAAGTTTGGATACGATGATGCAGGCGGGTGAGGAGACGGACAGACGACCGACTCTATTTCAGACCATGATGTGGCCACTGGCTGGGAATCAAGCAAGAGAATCGCGGGGCGGGGGCAGCATGATCCCAGCCCCCCCATGATGTGATGTAGTCAATTACCCGCACAAAAGAGTAAAAAGCCATGAGGAACATGATCAGCCATGGGTATTTTTTGACGAGGCCTCTATTTCATTTATGCTTATGCAGCACGGGGGCGAGGGTGAAGGTGAAGTGCACATGTCCGCAAGCGTGAGATCGGGGCTGAATGTGAATGTGAATGAGGGATCACATAATATCATCGGGAAAGGGGAAAGAGGGTTGAGAGATGTTTTAGCAATCACATTGTCCCGTCAGATGTAAGTTGCAGATCCCCCACCCCAACTCAAGAGAAGTATCCATATCGTCCAGTTGTTCATAGGTTGGCCACACAAAGCTGATACCACTGATACCATACTGATACTGTTTGCAGATTGCTTGAGCTTGACCATCTGTTGCCAAACCCAAACCCAAATTGTACCCATTCTTTAAGCATGAGATTGGGGCTGAACGAGTAGGATCATCATTACAAAAAACCAAATAGTACAGAAGAGATGTCTTCCTAAACACATTGCTAATTTTAGCTAAATCTGCCCTCAGGTGTAAAATGCAGCCCACTAAAAATATTCAGTTGACTATTATCCTTAGATCGCTGAGGGGGACCAAAAGGTCCCCCTCGCACAAAACACAAAAAATACAACACAAACGCATTTTGGGGTCCCCCAATTGGGGTCCCCCTCAGCGATGTTGTTGTTGGCTAGTCTTTTAGATGTCTAGGATCTGCAATCCACTCAGGCACCTGCGACAACTTTGACTTCGCCACTAAAAGTAAAAGTTCATGATATTGGCCATAACATGAGCTAACTCCGATACTGGGGGTCAAGTAGTCCTGTCGCATGACTGCGGCGAACATGGAGTCTTGTTGGAGGACGAAAAGGGAGATTTGATGCACAAAATCGGCCGATCAATCGTCGCGTGAGAGCACAAAATGAATGCGCGAGGACGGATCGAGCGAACTTTTGTTTTTGTGCGCGAGGAGGTTTGTGTCACATGTCACGTAGAAAAAACTATTTTTATACGTTGGAATAAATACAAATGCGAGGGGGACCAAAAGATCCCCCTTGCAAATCATCGATTTCAACTCATCAAATGCATGGGACCATTTGAATTTGGGGGACCAATTGCACACGATCGCAGGTTATAGAGGTTGGTTAGTAGAGCTGATTGACGCGGACGCGGCACGACACAAACAGTCCTACATCATCTCTAGATTTTGGGATTGGGAGGCTGGTTGGGCTAAAACTATCATACCTAATGTGAAAGTGAAAGCTTCTGCCCGAGGGAGAATCACATAAGCTGGAAGATGCCAGAGCCAGGCTTCGACCGTGGTGCGGCCTCCCCGACCATCGAGCTTCTACCATAGCGATGAGATGTTGCCTTTGGCGTTGTCAGCTCGATTTGCCGTGTGCCGTTGTTTTGCGAAGTCAAGGATGCTTCAAAGATTGAGACGAGCAACGAGCAACAAGAGACGAGAGACGAATGACGAGCGATCTGCTTCGATCGGCACGCCCGATCACTCGATGAATCCGATGAGTGTCTGTTGCCCGGCTGGCGCACGCCAGGTGACCAGGTGTCGACCGTCTGTCCGTCGCCAGGAACCAGGCACCGAAATCAAGCTCTTCTTCTCAGACACATACGTGCCGAGCTGTTTATGTTTACAGTTGCAGTTGAAGATTGCTCAAGCTTTACCAGCCGTTGCCAAACCCAAACCTCAAACCTCAAACCTCAAACCTTAAACCTCAAACCTCAAACCTCAAACCCAAACCCAAACCCAAACCCAAACCCAAACCCAAACCCAAACCCAAATCCAAACCACTGACAACATTGGCATTGACTTTGACTACATAAGTGTTGATGTCACCAACCCCATGCCAATGCAAAATTTGCATCACTGTTAATTTTTTTGTGATAGAGGTGATGTGATGTTGATGTGAGAGGGTTATAATTATAATAATAATGAAAAATTAATGGTGGATTGAAATTGAACTTCTTTGGCTTTGGATAGTACTATGTGCATTACCATGCTTCACAGCCAACTCTAATGTCACTGTAGGTATGTGTCTCCCCTGTTCTCTCCAAGTATTGTTTTCTCTGTACCGTCCTTATCTCAGCCAGCACTTCAATTGGCATAGTCCAATATGAGGCTGCATTTGTCCTGCTATCAGGTGCAGTGCTATTTTTGTCCTTATCTCTGGATAGGTATCTATTGCGGTACGTTCCGGTAGTCGAACCGGTTGCTTCCTGAACCCAACAGCTTTTTATGACGTCATACTTAACGATATGTTTCGATCGTACGTAGTCACATGCAAATATTGATAGAGGAATTGATATAATATTATCTTCCTGAAGGCTTTCGTAATGTGACGTCATAATGTGACGTCAGTTCATCGTCATGAATCTGTACGTTTATTCTTCCAAATGAAAGGCTTGACAACGTGGTGACCACATATATTTTTGGGTGTCTCTCTTGGATGGAGTCTCCGACCCTCCAGCAAAAAGCCAGGCAAAGCAAGGGAAGTCGTCGCGAAATGCGTGGATTGGCGCGACACGGCATCGTGACGCACGATGACAATGCAAGATTTACTTTCCTTCCACACCAATTGACTCCACATACAGCCGGCCCCCAAGCTTGCCCCAAGAAGCTTCAACCCCCTCGACAACCAAAGGTGTTACAGATATTTTCACGACTAAATCAGATGGGAGTCATGATGGTGCTGTGGAACCACACGGCAGTCCCATCACGCATCCACCAAAGAACAAACGCAAGATGATCCAATGTATGCGTCCTCATGGCGGCGGCATGCAGCGCTCGAACACACTACGGACGAGGGTGCCATAATTTTATTGCATCGTCTCTGAAACTATCGCCGCCATGTGCCTCCACATCGACCTCAACACCTTCGTGAAGAAGCTCTTCGGCAAGGAGAGCCCGGCGGCCTCCACCTCGTCCCCCCCGCCGCTCACCCCCCAGGACATCGTCGCCGCCCTCGAGTCCCGCGGCTGGGAGGCCTCCATCGTCAAGGCCTCCTCCCTCCCCGCCGGCGAGCTCGTCACCGTCAAGCCCACCGGAATCCTCAAGTGCGTCGACGGACGCGGATCCGACAACACCAAGTTCGCCGGACCCAAGATGGCCGGCGGAATCTACGCCATCGCGCACAACCGCGGGACCACCTCCCTCGAGGGCCTCAAGGCCATCGCCCGCGAGGTGGCCGGAAAGGGACACGTCCCGTCCGTCCACGGCGACCACTCCTCCGACATGATGGGATGCGGGTTCTTCAAGCTCTGGCTCACGGGACGGTTCGACGACATGGGGTACAAGCGACCGGAATTCGACGCCGACCAGGGCGCCGCCGCCGTCAAGTCCGCGGGGGGAGTCATCGAGATGCACCACGGAAGCCACACGGAGAAGGTCGTGCTGATAAATCTCGTGGAGGGCAAGACGCTCGAGCCGAACGAGAACGATCAGCGATTCATCGTGGATGGGTGGGCCGCCGGGAAGTTCGACCTGGACGTGCCCAAGTTTTTGGTCGCGGCCGCCGCCACCGTGGAGATGCTCGGAGGACCCAAGAAGGCCAAGATCATCGTCCCTTAAATTGTCCCTCCGAGAGAGACATCATCGTCTTCGGTCTCCTCGCCCCAACCCAATGAGAATGGAGGGGTTTCGTATGTGTATTTATACTCATGTTAATCATGTTTGTGGACAAGTATGGGCGTGAGCCATGAGGCGAAGTAGAATTTGGCAACTGGAGTTGATTCTNTAATCATGTTTGTGGACAAGTATGGGCGTGAGCCATGAGGCGAAGTAGAATTTGGCAACTGGAGTTGATTCTGCCAGTGTTTTTGGAGCTGCTAAGTTGTACAGGAAGAGACAGATTTTCATCGCGATTCATCATGTACAGATGATAACTTTTAGTATTTTCTTCCGAAGTTGCTACAAGATTTTCCCTCACTTGCCTCTCAGATTCCAGCATCAACTACTCTTTAAAAGAGGTGTTGCTGGTGAAGGAGATGCCCATTTCTCTTGAAAGATACCACCGCAGTCGCAAAGGCTTCGCCGCCAGAGCCTGGATATGGTGGGTAGGGACATGAGAGTTATTGCCTGCTCACTGCACGTACCATCCAGTGAATCTCTTACCATATCATGCCACGGGGGGTATCATTCATGAGAGCAGACAGACGCGAGTGTATTTGTTAATATTTCATTCATACCAACTCAAGCTGGATGTTGCCACTATCTCTAAGCGGGAATAGGAGGCAACTAAGAACAACATGTGCCTACATATTGGGCCTGCCATGACTCCTCGCAACATGATATGACTTTTGAACGTGTTTGATTCTACATATTTTCAATGAGTACTGATCTCAAACTGATCTCGAATGCTTTGGTCGCACAATATTTGTCCCAGTTGGTCATAAACAGTCAGAAATGCACCCCCCCACCAGGCTAGACAAAAATGTGTCTTTTGGGACAAAGGTCAAATGGACAAACTAAAGGTCCGTGATGCTATGATACGTGCAAGTGGACTCAGATCACTAACCATAGTCAGTAGTAGGTGTTTTTATCATGCTTGTGGTACAAGAGCATGGATTGTGCGGTGTGCCGGGAAAGATTTATAAAGTACAGAGCCATCAGAATCAAAAGTACTCTCACTGGAATTTTGAGGACGTGAGAACTTTTATAGAAAATAGTACTTAGATATCGTCTCTGGGTGGCCACACTTGGACTTGGTAATTGTAACTCCCATTTGTCTAAATGATATCACATATTCACAACAATTTCTTCTATTTTCTCTCTACCTCCAGCACATTGTTTCTCGAATTGTTACCTAAAAACACAGTATTTCTGGCGGGAGCACCAAAAAGGGTCAAACCAAACCAAGAATCCAAGCAAAGATGCATATCTGGATCTCTGGCGAAGAGCTGAGTAAGTGGTACACCAATACCTTCCAGTCCTACGGTGTTTTTTTAACAGGTTTTACCAAAAAAAAGCTAGATTTTCTATTAGCAAAGCGAAAGGCACGAGCTCTTACAATATTAAATCCTAAGTAGAAGTCAAAAAAGGAATTAATAAAGTTCACGAGCTCTGTCAGTTTTAGGTTTAGGTGGCATGCCCACTTCAAATTAGGGGGCATGCCAAGTAAAAATTAGGGGGCATGCCCGTCAATCTTTGCTCCAGCTGCTGCGTTACAATGCGGTAATATGAAACAGAAAGTCAAACCAAAACCTATTGTTCTGGAGAGAAACTATATTTTAGCTAATCCTTCATTATGTGCCCCCTGACTCGTCTACTGGAAAAAATGGCTATTGATTTTTATTTTTCATGCCCTGGCAGTTAATGTACACAAACACAAAAAATGATTCCATTATGATGCATGTAGTGCCATGCATTGACATTATTGCCAATATGTATGCTATTTAGCTTCAATAAAGACACCATATGTAAGGCCTGATACTGACACAAGTTTCATTTTTCTGGACCTTGCTAATAAGAATATTTGCAACACCTATAGATCAACTTCTACCCCACCCCAGGAGACGTTCTTGGAATCCTTTTATCACTACTCTTCGCGTAGAGTGTACTAGAGCTGAGCTTTAGGGCTCAAACCCACCCTGTGGGACTCTATAAGTGTTACAAAATTCCAGTGTCTATTCAGATCAAAATTGACAAGCCCTTTGATGGGTTTAGATTCTATTTTGGTTATATCAATGCACAGACATATTCTTATACCAGTTCTCAGGTCCCAGTATTTGAGAAGGGTTTGGCATGGAATTCCTCTTGTGCGAATCTTCAAATCCAGAAGCTGAGGAATGGCAATCGGTCAATCATAGTAATTCCGATATTGCAAATACTTTCTCAATATTTCTAGTTTAGATTTTGTTTTCAGGTACAAAACTGGCGGGAACACCCGAAGTGCTCGAAGCAAACCAAGCATTCAGTAAGTGTCCATTACTTGAATGAGTAGAAATATGGATCATCACTAATTTACAAAATAAGACAATAAGCTGCTTATCGTGAAGAAGGAAAATATTCATTAGTAATAGTAACATTTTTGCTAATTTTCTAATATACTAATATTGGCACATATGAATTTCAGTACAGTTCTAATATTGGCACATATGGATTTCAGTACAGTTCTGCAACTACAAGATTGAACACCTACAAGAAACTTCAAGAATGATTGGAATAACTTCATCAAGAATGATTGGAATAGGCCCTCTATCAAGGTGCACGAGTATGATTCGAGGAACACCCAACATTTATAGCTGTAGTTTGCACATTGATGGTACAAGAAAAGACCAATCATAGGTGCGTATGTACATAAACATAATTGTTGTCACACTTTATACTTATAGTAAGGTGGGGGGCAGGGCCAGACAGTGTATATCCCATATACCAATATACCAATACCAATACTAATACCAATACTCGACTTATGTTGCACTCATAATAGGGCTGAGGTGACGCCAACACTTCTCCATAGTTTGAAGCACTTATTATTGTGATCCAGACCAGTCTGATATAGAAATAGAAATGGAAAGTTGTGTTGCATAGGCTAATATTGTGTGTAAAATGTGCTGTATTAGGGGAATAGAACCCATAGTGAAGTACTGAACCCAAATTGATGGTAACTGTAGTACTCACAACTACTAGCAAGTGGTGATGAGGCAATACTTAAGATTCAGTATGCACAAGGGTGTAACAATGTGTAAATCCATATCCACATGTGTGTGTGTGCATGGTGTGTAACTGTGTGAAGTTCGACTCGTTCCAACCCCTCATTACAAACGGTGCACAAATTTGAGTAAAATCTTGGCTTACTGAGATTTACTATATCTATGCTCCTCATGGTCATGGGAGCAGGATGAGAGCAAAGCTAAACATCACAAGTCACACGTCAACAAATACAAGAGGGAGGGTGATATTTCAATAAACCTGTTGCAAAGAGGCAAGTACCGATTGCTTTAGCAACTTTAGCAACTTATCTACCTGCACCCACATGGTTTTTTCATGTCTGTTTCACTGGTCAAAGGGGGCATTGAGAGGACAGTGGTGGTAAAGTGATGCTGAACTGTTTTGAAGATGGCGACAACAACAGTTGATGGAGGGGGTGCGGCACATGGGCATGGGCACAGTCTCACATTGCTTGGTTGACTTGCAAAAGAGAAACATACATCATCATTTGTCTGTGCAAGGGTTCATGTCTGCATACTGGCGGAAGAAGAGCTGGTGTGGCAGTGAGTAGATTTCTAGTGTTTGTTCAGAGGCAACTAAGGTCTGCTCTATGTAGAGGAATTGGCATCGTACTGAACATACATACGATGTATGTAGCATCAAAGAAGTTGTTGTTCTTGAGACCTTTTGGTCTTGGTCTTGGAGGCATCTTGGTCGTATGGTACACCGCGCATGAGCGGCCGGTCTTAATTCCTCGCCTCGCCGGGATCAAGGACGAGAT